>ML340993.1:0-20049 GCA_005239505.1 Nicotiana paniculata | reverse complement strand
AAATGTAAGGTATATCACATGTTAAACTATGCATTTTAGTCTCGCATCAACCGTCAAATCACGGGTCCGGATCCGTTTACCAGAAATGTTGACCGAAGTCAAATTTATTCATTTTAATATCAAAACTTAGCATTTTTCACAAAATTTCATATTTAAGCTTTCTGGCTACGCGCCCAGACTGCGCATGCAAATCGAGGCAACCCTAAATGAGGTTTCCAAGGCCTCGGAAGAACGGAATGGGTAAGAAAACAAGTGATGACCCTTTGGGTCATCACAGAAACCCTCAAGGAGATCCACGCTCGCAGTTTCGATCTTACCGAGGAGATGACAAAGGCTAAAGAGCATGAAGCCAATGCTAGAAAGTTGGCCTCTTCTGATGACGACGACGATGATGACGATGGTGGAAGCAAAAGTGGGTCCGAAAATAAGAAGGATCCCAGTGAAGAAGTCGCCCCCGAGAATAGTTAGGAGCCTTTGTATTTTTTTTATTTTCTTTTTTCTTTTGTTAAGACCCCGATCGTTCTTTTGTAAATACCTTCATATATGAAATATTTCCTTTTTGATCTTAATCTTGAATTTTGCTTTGTGAAGATTCTTACTCGCTTGTGCCTTATGAAAATTTTGATACTTCATGCCTTGTGAAAATTTTGACTCATTTATGCCTTGTGAAAATTTTGTTCGTAAATTCAAAACTTAGGCAACTTGATCTAAGTCAGAATAATATAGTTTTTGTTGTTGAGTGAGTACTTGCTCGAACTCCGAGTAGGAAAACCTTAGGTTTTAGTCGAGCGAGGATGAATTCTCGAACTCAAAAAATATAATGACCCTTAGGCTCTTGAATGAGCCGATATGGCCTCAAAAGAGTGGCTTTTTTCCCTTTTCGGCTTAAAAAGTTAATCATATAAAAATTTGTCATGCCTTAGCATGAAATAAGTCGATACCCGTTAGGTTTTATAGGGTTTAGTGTTATCGAAACCCTTTGCTTTTTTGTGTCTTAGCACAATTTTGTTTATACTAGATTGTTCGAGGGTCCGAACAGTTGGATACACCTTAGGATTTTTTGAGGGCTGATGTTGTCGAAACCCTTTTGTTATTTTGCCGAGGTTAGCATTTTTAACTGGTTTATAAAAGTATTCGAAGGCCTGTTTTCAATACGGAATTCGTACGTCTTCGAACCATGTTAGTTTGGCCGTAGCCTTGGGATTTTCCTTTTTTGAGCTTATTTCCCGATTATACTTCAAACTTATTCAAAGTGCCAGTGCCCGAGCGGGGTGGCCTTTGCCTATAAAATCGAGGATTTCCTTTTTAAGGTATTATGACCTCGAGGTTTGATAATTAGATCATGTCAATATTTGGGCGACAGTCCCCGAGTACGTGGCTAATTGTTCGAACTTTAGTTGCAATCGACCCTTGAGCCAGTTTCCGCAATAGATCATAAGTACGAAATTTTAAAGTAGATATTTCTCAAGGCATGCAACATCTGGTAAGGAAAAAATACTTCTTTCAATAGATCATACATGCGTGCATGTTTTTCCACTAGGGCTTGAGTAATCTACATGGAAACGGTTCATTCGACCGTTTGGCCCTTCACAAAATATAACTATCGGGATCCTGTTGACACGAAGTATTTTCCTTAAAATCATCCAAGGGATGCCCCCCAGTATATGAGGTTGATTGTAAAGAAGCCTCGGATACTGTTGAATTGCTCTAAATTAGCACGAACAATGGTTGCCTTGTTAAAAACCTTGCCGGGAAAACCCATTTGGGACAAAAATTGATCGAAGGGAAAAAGAGTGGAACGCGTGCTATCAGACCTACGGACTTTGTGTTTGAAGAGAACTTTGATGTCTTCAATCGAACACCTGAAATAAGTTAGTATAAAATATAAATGAAAATAGAGAAGGTCATATCTTAACAATAATATCGTTTGAGAAGTGATATGTTCCAATTATTTGGCAATTGTTCGTCGTTCATTGTGCCAAGTTTGTAGGATCCCTTTCCGATGATATCAAGGACCTGATACAGTCCTTCCCAATTTGGGTCGAGTTTTCCTTCGTTTGGGTCTCGAGTATTGGGGGTGACTTTCCTCAGAACTAAGTCTCCGGTTTTACAATGTCGAATATTGTCTCTTCGCTTGTAGTACCTTTCGATGCGCTTCTTCTGTACGTGTCACGACCCAAACTGATGGGCCGTGACAGGCACCCGGTACCTTACTCAACCGAGTACCAACGTAACGTATCTTTCTTATTACATCATCGTATACTCGTGATATACGGGCCTAATAGGCCAACATAATCATTTATAACTCTAAACATAGGCCGAAAAGGCCATACAAGTATTCGTATACATGGCATCTGTATACAAGCCTCTAAGAGTACATAAGTATCATAAAGGCTCGGACTGAGCCCCGTCATACCAATAAATACATGTCCTAATTATACTGACCAAATAAGCAACTCTGGAGCAAATGGAGCGCACCAACATCTTCCACTGAGTTAATAGCCTACTTGGAAGGCTCTCGAGCTGTCTATCAGGACCTGCGGGCGTGAAACACAGTGTCCCCAGGAAAAAGGGACGTCAGTACGAAATAATATGCCGAGTATGTAAGGCAGTATACAAAAAGCTGAAATTGAACTGATAATCTGAACATATGCTTACCTGCTGATACTGGCTCAATTCTCTCAATATAATAAGTAAAATAGCTGTCCGGCCCTATAAGGCTCGGTATATATATATATAACTGCTCTGCCGTAGTAGGCTCACTCATAGGCGCTCGGCCATACTAGTCTCTGTATCTCGGCCAACTGGGCTCGCTCATAGGCGCTCGACCACAGTAGGCTCGGTATATAACTTACCATCTGATCAGAGGTTGCCCAATAGGAGCCTGCCCATCAATTATAGCTCGATGGTAATGGAAATACTGTAATACTGTATATATATACACACACACTCTGCTCTCTTGAATGGAAAAAGGAAATACTCAAATGAATATGATGTCTCGATAAAGATAATATTGTAACTTACAAAACTAGGAAAATATACATAAATTCTGGGATATGAATTTTTCTTTATGCCTCGTTATCAAACTCATGTGGTTACGAGATCATACCAAAATAAAGGAAGGGCTTAGCCTTAACATACGTGGAGTAGAAAAACTCCGTATAATATTCTTTGCGAAGATTGCATCGTACTCTTATAACTACAAAACTTTGATGTAATTACGCTAAAGTATTTGAACGAAAATAAGATTTTGCTTCTTTGAATTTTTCTTGATCGAAATGAGCTTCTGCTCCTTTGAATTTTTAATAACAAAGTGAGCTTCTGTATTTTGAATAGTTTTGAATGAATTTGGACTTCTCTGCTTTGAATTGTTTGAACTAATTTGGACTTCCCTACTTTGAATTGTTTTGAACTAAGAAAATGGAAATGTTTTCTTGCTTTTGAATTAAGAACATCTTTGGTTCTTTTGTCTAAAAGGAAAATGGAACCAGAATGTAGTAAGCTACTCATTAAATTTTAACTAACTCTTAGGTAGCCACCTACTACAACGTGACCATGAGTCATTGTTTGGAAAGTGGTTGGCTGCCATGTTTCTTTTGGGATAATTATTAATTTTTATCCACTTATTAGTTAATTAGGTAATATTTCGTTATCCAGTAATTTACCAATTACCCGCATAATTTAAAAATTATCTCAAATTACCTAACAATACTACTCATTTTTAATATACTTTATATATCATATTATCACGGCCATATGGTACCTTGTATGGTACTAGTCCATAGTTATCGGGTAGTATCACTCGACCCGTACTTTATCCCAAATTGGCCATTTTTAACAAAACTCATTTTCTTTAACTTGCTTCCCCTCTCACCTTCACGAATTTACTTATCACTTGTTTGAAATAGCATAATCCTTATAATTTCCAAATAATCTTTTCCTTGGACTGATGTCAATTACCTTCTGCAAAATTCAACGTACAATACTACATAGTGCAACATCGTCGTAATTTAATACTGCGAAGCATAACATCGACGTAATACTGCGGGGCGTAACATTTTCCCCCCCTTTGGAACATTCGTACTCGAATGTTGACTGATGTACTTATCATTTTCATAAATTATGTCTTCCAAATACTTTAGAACTTCCCTTGTCATCTAGGCGACTGTTTTATGAATAAGTCCAAAGTCCAAGGCATTCCGCCTTTAGGCCTCCTTCTCACACTACAACTTATGGTAGGAATCCTTTCAGTCTCGTAATTGTTGCTACCTTCTATCATGCAGCTTGTACGACTCTGACCTTGTAAGTGCGCTTATGCGTCTCTCCTATCCTTTTTCCTCCAGCTGTTAGCCAATTTTTAGGCCTTACTTGTAAACATATACAAAGCTTAATAAGATGTCTTTCTGGGCATCTATAGATATACTGAAGTTTTTCGCTCGGTACCTTGTAGAACTTGCGAATATTGCTATATCTTATTTCATAGATCTGAATCTTTACCGCATCTATGTAGGTCATACTATACCATAACTCTTACTTCGATTTATCATTACTGAGGTCTGCAACAAACTCCAGGTTACTCTCGTTGTTTATCCTTAAAACTGGTGGTCTAATTTCATCTTATATTGTTGAACTTCAATCCATGTATTGTTGATTCGCCTTAATGTTGATTCATCATTTACCACTGATAACTTGATTTCTTATGTAATATTGCTGCTAGGGCTCACGTCTCATCAGGGATATCTGGGGTAATTAGATTGATCCACCTAGGGGAGATACTATACTTACATAACCGTATTTTATGGCATCCCAATACTACTCACCTTACATTGAAATTTTAATCCTGTACAACTCATGAAATCCTCTTCAAATCATTACTCAATCGAAGGCCCAAATGTTATCCTTTATCTATCACAATTATGTCCTCATTGTACTATCAGGGAAGCATTTCATCTCTTCTAAATACCATTAGCCTGAGACTCGTTTGAGTTGATTCAGGCTATACTAAGATTTGTATAAATTAGAGAAACCATCAGCTCTCTTGTTTTTATGGCTTAATCCTAAGGACTTTATCCATTCTCATCATCTTCTCACTTGCCCTTTTTTATCCTTACTCATGTCTTCCTAAAACCTTATCGTTTTACCATATTTTAGCTTGCAGCCTACATATTCATTGGTACTACTCGCAATCCTCCTTCAACTCGCTTGCACACAGATCTCCTTATGTGATTTTGGAACATCAAGCGAGACATCACATCGTATCTAACTCTTCTTTACTCTCTTGGCCAGATCTCTCGATACCTAAAAACCATAGTTTGGAAGTTATGCTACTAACGATGACGCTATTATTCCTAGATACTGAATCCCCGCGCTTCTAGCCTTTTATCCGAAGTATGGACTATTCATGATCTTCTGCCTTCGATTATCTTGTACGTTGTTCACCTTTACCTTACTTACCTTAAAATCTCGCATCGTATCTTCTATCTCTTTCATGACCTCCCTTCCACCTATGTGTGATTCACGTCCATAACTTGGAGCTCTTTTATAATACTTGTACCTCTCTTTTCTCATTACCCTAGCCCTTCATGAGATTTATGGAATATCCATGGCACAATCCTTTAATAATTCAATCCTTCGTCTATGACCTAGGCTCAATTCTTTCTTTTAACGTATACCAGAATCTTCTACGGTTGTATATGCTGCAAGTATAAAACTCCAAACTCTTAAGTGCGTTCATAACGTCACCAACTCGAGATCTTTTATCGAATAATTACTTTCGTTCCTTCTTATCTTTCTTTAAACGTACGCAATTATATATAATATATATATATATATATATATATATATATATATATATATATATATATATATACTTTTCTTTTTCTTTTTCTTTTTTTGTCTTTCTGCCCCCTTCTTGCATGCACACTTAACTTATCCTAGTTCCCACGCATTCTGGAAAATTTTTTTTGCAACTCATATGGTCTCGAATATTACCTTCAATTTTTCTCCCCATTTATTGGCCACGGTAGGTGCCACTTTCTTTTGGAGTGCGTACAATTTTTGTAGTGAGACTGTTTTTGCATCTTTCTACTTCGAGTTTCTATCTTTAGGTTGAAGCCTTCTTTCTTATTTCCTCGGCTAGTCTTCCATTGTAGTAATTAAGGAGGACCTTCTGACTCTTGTAAAGCTGCAAGCTTATTACGGACCTTTTGATGTCCTTCCTTGCCTATAATCATCCGTAGTTGCTTACCTCCGTGTCCTTGTGCTTGCAGGGTTGCTTCTGAACTAATATTTTGACTGTCTTCCAGTGACATTCTATTTTATTTCCGTAATTCTCATACGGTACTTTTTTAACTTCCCCAACTCTTATACAAATATATCTCAAGTATTACAATGTCATAATTGCGAGGCCGCATTCCGCATGTTGGTGTTCCCTGTGTTTATTTTGTATTGATATCCTGATTTGTCTTTACCTTCTTGTCTACCCATAACAAGACTCTTCCTGAATCAACTACTAACTGCTCGTTGGTCTGTTCTCATATCAATACCACACGTAATATTTCTTGGGTTATTTCCTTTGTCTTAACTTACATCTTTTGCTGGCTCTTTACTAATCAATAATATCCTAGGTCGGAACCCCTACTTCCTCTCCTTTGCGTCGTGCTTACTTCATGTTCTATAATTGTAGCATATATGTAGGAGCTGAATAATTGTAATCTCATTTCTTTTTAGTTTTTACTGCATTCTTCCTTTACCATTCCATGATTACTAGCACTACTTAATTCTGACTTCATGGCACACCACTCCATATTCCCCCTTTAGGGGAGTACTAACATTTAGTGATACGATGATCTACATATAATTTTTTTACCTCTTCATCTTTGGCATCTTTTCACATCATCGATGACCCTTACTCTCCTTGTGGTAATCCTTCTGTACCAAGGATAACAAATTTCCTTACCCGCGAGGGTGACACTTAGTGTAACTAGCACATATAGTCCCTTAAGCTTAACTTTTCTCATATTGCTTGCTTTAGGGAAGTGTCTTCCTGAATGACCATTCTCTGAATTTCTCATGAATTTTCTTCTGTTGTCCATTCTATTATTTCCGTAACGCAATTTGAAATTCTCGTGTTGCCAACCATTATCAAATCACTCAGTCCCTAATTCATGTTTAGTTTATCTTGTTCACCAATCCACACTAATTTCTATTACTCTGGGGTCTAACTTTTCCTTTTCGTAATTACGTTAGAGTCACGAACTTATTTCTCGAAATGAGGATGCGACTTCTTTATTTATACTCTTTCGTTGCCTCAAGGCCTGTTACCTCTCGTATTTTCCTTTCCTTGTTTATGGACTATATGATACGTCATCTTTTTGATCTACCATTGTCATCCATGTATCGCATCTTACTAATAATGCTTCATTAACTCTCTTCTTATTTTCCTGTTAACATTTCTGTCTATCACCTTATTCTGAAAACTTTAACAAAACATTCTTTTGGTTTTTAGCTCCCCTTTGCTCCATCCACTGGATCTTCGGGTTTCCTAACATTCTATCTCTAATAGGAGCGGGAGCCACACTAAGGTAATATTTATCCCTCCAAGGCTTCTAGTGCCTATCATTGTAGTACTCATATCTAGCTGTACTTTTTTAGAGTGTACCATCTGGGTGTCTCACAAGGAAATCTTTTACCATATTTGCATTATCCTTCAGAAATGTCAACTAACACAAATAATCCATTCACCATTTTGGGTTACTCTAACGCCAGCCGGATCCTAATATCCCGTCCTTCTGTTAAACTACGCCTTTCAGCCCCCATAGGGCATAACTGAAATGGTTGTGATCAATTGTATATACCTCCATTACAATTGAATGTAACTCAAAATGCTTATATTCCTCTACCTGAATTATAAATAATGATAATATTCATTAATTGGGCACCTCGTACCCTTCTTCATCTTGCTTCTATTACTTGTTGAAACTTGTATCTATCTTCTTAATCTCTCATTGCCTTTCACCATAGGGGTGGATAGATATTTCTGCCTTAAGGCTCTTTTTTTTTCCAGAAGCTCACACGTGTTAGCACACACATGATCTACTGGAGACCTTACATTTACTCATCATAAATATGATGCAAAATCTTGTTCCTTTAACTCAACACTTCCACAGCTATATCTCTTATCGATCGTATTTCTGAATGTAGGTATCGTCGTGTTACGAATAAAATCAAATTTAGAACTTTGAATTCTTACAACTGAGCTCTATCACACGATCTAGAGTAAGACGAAAGAGTGACAATCCTAAATGCCCTGTAGACTCTTGCTTATAAGTGTGGTGCACGACACACTCATAAACAAGACTCTACTAGACATGGCTTGTAGACTCCCTAGGACAGAACTGCTATGATACCACTTTTGTCACGACCCAAACTGATGGGCCGCGATGGGCACCTGGTATCTTACTGAACCGAGTACCAACGTAACTTATCTTTCTTATTACATCATCATATAATCGTGACATACGGGCCTAATAGGCCAACATAATAATTTATAAACTCTAAACATAAGCTGACAAGGCCATACAAGTATTCGTATACATGGCATCTGTCTACAAGCCTCTAAGAGTACATAAGTATCATAAAGGTAGGGACTGAGCCCCGTCATACCAATCAATACATGTCCTAATTATACTGACCAAATAAGAAACTCTGGAGTAAATGGAGTGCACCAACATCTTCCGCTGAGCTGACAACCTACTTGGAGGGCTCTTGACCTGTCTATCAGGACTTGTGGGCATGAAACGCAGCATCCCCAGGAAAAGGGACGTCAGTATGAAATAATGTACCGAGTATGTAAGGCAGTATACAAAAAGCTGAAACCGAACTGATAATCTGAACATATGCTAACATGCTGATACTGGCTCAATTCTCTCAATATAATAAGTAAAATAATTGTCCGACCTTATAAGACTCAGTATATATATATAACTACACTGCCGTAGTAGGCTCGCTCATAGGCGCTCGGCCATACTAGGCTCTGTATCTCGGCCAACTAGGCTCGCTCATAGGCGCTCGGCCACAGTAGGCTCGGTATATAACTTACCATCTGATCAGAGGCTCCAATAGGAGCCTGCCCATCGATTATAGCTCGATGGTAATGAAAATACTGTAATACTATATATATATATATATATACTAACTATCTGCTCTCTTGAATGGAAAAAGGAAATACTCAAATGAATATGAAGTCTTGATAAAGATAATATTGTAACTTACAAAACTAGGAAAATATACGTAAATTCCGGGATATGAATTTTTCTTTATGCCTCGTTATCAAACTCATGTGGTTACGAGATCATGCAAAAATAAAGGGTTTAGCCTTCATACCTGGAGTAGGGAAAACTCCGTATAATATTCTTGGCGAAGATTGCACCGTACTCTTATAACCGCAAAACTTTGATGGAATTACGCTGAAGTATTTGAACAAAAATAAGCTTCTGCTTCTTTGAAATTTTCTTGATCGAAATGAGCTTCTGCTCCTTTGAACTTTTAATAACGAAGTGAGCTTCTGTACTTTGAATAGTTTTGAACGAATTTGGACTTCTCTACTTTGAATTGTTTGAACTAATTTGGACTTCTCTACTTTGAATTGTTTTGAACTAAGAAAATGGAAATGTTTTCTTGCTTTTGAATTAAGAACATCTTTGGTTCTTTTGTCTAAAAGGAAAATGGAACCAGATTGTAGTAAGCTACTCATTAAAATTTGACTAACTCTTATGTAACCACCTACTCCAACATGACCATGATTCATTGTTTGGAAAGTGGTTGGCTGCCACATTTTTTTTGGGATAATTATTAATTCTTATCCAGTTATTATTTAATTAGGTAATGTCCCGTTACCTTGTAATTTACCAATTACCCTCATAATTTAAAAATTATCTCAAATTACCTAAAAATACTACTCATTTTAATATACTTTATATATCATATTATCACGGCCATATGGTACCTTGTATGGTACTAGTCCATAATTATCGGGTAGTATCGCTCGACCCGTACTTTATCCCAAATTGACCATTTTCAATGAAACTCATTTTCTTTAACTTGCTTCCCCTCTCACCTTCATGAATTTACTTATCACTTGTTTGAGATAGCATAATCCTTATAATTTCCAAATAATCGTTTCCTTGGACTGATGTCAATTACCTTACGCAAAATCAGCGTACAATACTACAGGGTGCAACATCATCATAATTTAAAACTGCGAAGCATAACATCGACGTAATACTGTGGGGCATAACCGTACGACCATTCAAACGAGGGTGGCTTCCCATTTTCATCTAGCAATTAGAGGCTTGTATTCATAGCCTCGTGATTCGTCTCATCCGTTGTATATCGAAACCTGACGCTAGGTTCCCCTACTTCGACCAGGATCAGAGCTTTGGCACCATAAACTAAAGAGAATGGTGTTGTCCCCGTACTGGATTTTGATATTGTTCGATATGTCCAGAGGACCTCGGGCAATACTTTTCTCCATTTTCCCTTAGAGTCCTTAAATCTTTTCTTTAGATTTTGAATAATAGTCTTGTTTGTCGATTTGGCCTGACCGTTCCCAATAGGATGATATGGCATCAGAAAAATTCCTTTTATTTTGTGGTATTCAGAAAATTTTGTTACTTTGTTGCCAATGAATTGCTTTCCATTGTCACATACAATCTCGGCAGGCATCTCAAACCGGCATATAATGTGGTCCCAATTGAAGTCTATAATTTCTTTTTCTCTGACTTTCTCAAAGGCCTGTGCTTCAACCCACTTAGAAAAATAGTCAGTCATAAATAAAATAAATTTTGCTTTACCTTGTGCCGATGGTAGAGGGCCGACAATATCCATTCTCCATTTCATGAACGACCATGGGGATATGACTGAATGGAGTTGTTCTACGGGTTGGTAGATCATCGACGCATGTCTTTTGCACTTGTTACACTTTCAAACGAATTCCTTAGTATCATTTTCCATAGTATCTGAATAATATCCCACTATGATGACTTTGTGAACCAACGATTCGGCACCAGAATGATTTACACAAGTGCACTCGTGAAATTCCCGTAGGACATAATCGGTGACCCTAGGACCCAAACATATTGCCAGTGTTCCATCGAACATCCTTCTACATAGTATTCCATTTTCGGCCAATGTGAATCGTACGGCCTTCGTTCGTAGAGTCCTCGATTCCGTAGGATCCGATTGAAGTTTCCCATTTTTTAGATACTCGATATATTTATTCCTCTAATCCCAGGTTAGGCTTGTGGAATTTATTTTGGCGTGGCCTTCTTCGACCACTTATTTCGCAGGTTGTAAAAATATCCCCTATCTACTTTCGTCATCTTCAACCGATGACCCCAAATTTGCAAGGGCATCGGCCTCACCGTTTTGTTCTTGAGGTACATGTTGTAGGGGCCATTCTTTAAACGATGTAGTTTTACCTGTACTTTGTCCAAGTACCTCTGCATTTGATCTTCTCAAACCTCGAAGGTTCTGTTGACTTGGTTTACCACAATTAGGGAGTCACATTTGGCCTCGATGACCTATGCCCCCAAGCTTTTAGCTAGCTCAAGACCTGCAATCATGGCTTCATACTCGGCCTCATTGTTAGACAACTTAAAAGTTTTGATAGATTGTCTAATTGTATTGCCCGTGGGCGGCTTCAAAACAATGCCTAGCTCGGATCCCTTCACGTTCGAAGCACCATCTGTGAAAAGGGTCCATACCCCTGATGATGTACCCATTTTTAATAAAATTTCCTTCTCGATTTCGGATATGGGGCTGGCGTAAATTCGGCCACGAAGTCTGCTAAGACTTGAGACTTGATGGACGTTTGGGGTTGATACTCGATATCATACCCACTGATTTCGACGGCCCATTTGGCCAATCGGTCTGAGAGCTTGGGCTTATGAAAAACATTGCGAAGAGGATAAGTGGTCACCACACAAAAGATGACATTGAAAATACAGTTTTAATTTCCTAGAGGCGCTTATTAGAGCAATCACTAATTTTCTAAGTGTGGGTACCAAATCTCGGCCTCACTAAAGTTCGACTAACATAGTAAATAGAAAATTGCATACTTTGCTCGTCCTGAACTACGACCCCACTTACCACGACTTTCGAGACCGCCAAGTATAAGTAGAGTTGTTCGTTTGCTTTCGGGGTATGGAGCAGTGGTGGGCTCGAGAGGTATCACTTTAATTCTTCCAATGCTCGTTGGCATTATAGAGTCCAAGAAAAATTGTTCTTCTTCTTGAGTAGCGAGAAGAACCTATGACTTCGATATGAAGACCTCGAGATGAACCGGCCTAGGGCAGCTATCTGCCCTGTTAATCTTTGCACGGCCTTAACTTTGTCCATGACTGATATCTTTGATTTCCTTGATTTTATCAAGATTGATCTCGATCCCCCGATTTTACACCATAAAGCCGAGGAAATTTCTCTAACCGACCCCAAATGCACATTTCTCCGGATTGAGCTTCATGTTGTATTTTCTCAATATAATGAAGGTTTCCTACAAACGTGTTAAATGGTCCTCTGTGCGCAGGGACTTAACTAGCATATCATCAATATAGACCTCCATTTATTTACCTATTTGTTCTTCTAACATTTGGTTCACTAGCGTTGGTAAGTAGCACCAGTATTCTTTAGCCCAAACGACATTGCATTATAACAATAGGTGTCATACTTAGTGATGAACGAAGTCTTTTCCTGATCTTCCAGGTTTATTTGAATTTGATTGTACCTGGAATAAGTGTCGAGAAAACTTAGGATCTCGTGGCCGGCCGTGGCATCGTTCATGCGATCGATACTCGGCAGAGGAGTCTTTGGGACATGCTTTGTTTAAATCTTTATAGTCTACGCACATTCTAAGTTTGTTCCCCTTTTTAGGGACTACGACTATGTTTTCTAACCATTCGGAATACTTTACTTCCCGAATGAATCCTATTTTGAGAAGTTTGGTTACCTCGTCTTTGATTAATACATGTTTTACCTCGGACTGGGGCCTTCTCTTTTGCTTTACCAGTCTGAACTTCGGATCTAGGCTCAATTGATGTGTTATGATCTCCGGTAGGATCCTTATCATATCTAAGTGGGACCAAGCAAAACAATCCATATTGCTGATAAGAAATTTAATAAGTTTTTCCCAGAGCTCGGGGGTTAAACCCGTGCCCAGGTATACCTTTCGCTCAGGTAGGTACTCGATCAGTATGACTTGTTCCAGCTCTTCGACTGTCGATTTAGTGGCGTCGGAATCCTTGGTGATTATGAAGGATCGAGGGATCTAGTAGTCATCGTCCTCACCCGTTCCCTGTTTCTCCGATTGAGTCGAGGTTGGTGGTTGTGGTTGCTATTTAGCTTCTTGTTTTACTTTGGTCTCTGATCCCTTCGTTGACAAAAGCACCGATACCGATATCACTTCATCGACCATGAACATTTTCTTTGCAACATGTTGTTCCCCATATACCATTTTTACTCCCTCCGGCGTTGGGAATTTCAACATTTGGTGAAGGGTTGACGGTACCACCCTCATATTGTGGATCAATGTTCTTCCGAGCAGGGCGTTGTATCTTATATCGCCCTCGATTACATGGAACTTGGTTTCCTGAATAGTCCTAGCTACGTTTACTTGTAAAATGATTTCACCTTAGTTGTTTCGCTTGCCATGTTTAAACCATTGAGAACCTGAGTTGCGGTACAATCTGATCCTGTAGACCGAGCTGCTCCACGACCCTCGATCGAATAATGTTGGCCGAGATCCCTTGATCAATTAAAACATGTTTAACCTGAATTTTATTCATAAGGATAGAAATTACCAAAGCGTCATTGTGGGGTTGTGAGATCCCTTCTACTTCCTCATCATTGAATGATAAAGTGCCTTCTGGCACATAGTCTCGAGTTCGTTTTTCCCTGGTGATCAATACTTTAGTGCGTTTAAACACGGGACCTTGTGGAATATCGACCCCTTCAACAATCATCTGAATCACGTGTTTGGTTCTTCCTCCTTGTTTTTCCTGTTCGCGTCCATGCCTTTGAAATGATTTTTTGCTCGATCGCTCAAGAACTATCGAAGGTGACCCTCATTGAATAGACGGTCTACCTCCTCCCTTAGTTGTCTACAGTCTTCGGTTCTATGACCATGTTGATCATGCCCAACTCTAGTACTAAAAAGGATAAGCGGTCGATGCATATATAATCCGGTCTAAGAGTCCGGGTCAAATCTGTCATGACCCCAAATCACAACTGGCCGTGATGGCGCCTATCGTGATACTAGGCTAGCCAATTTACTGAAAATAATGAAATGATTTTCCCTTTAATCCATCAAATATCCGAATTTTCTTAATAATTCTGTTTCTTAAGCATTACAAAATCATAAAAATGATTAGAACATCTAAGCACAGTCCCAACATCTGAAGTCAACCTTCATGAGCATCTAAGAGATGATACAGTCTAATACAAATCCTCTACTACAACAAGTATGGGAAGTAAAGTACAAATGATAGAATAGGAAGGAGAAAGAGTAGTGTTGCGAACGCCGAGCAGCTACCTCACAATCTCCGAACAATGCTCCAAATGGGGTAGCTCAACTATCGCTCTGCCCCGGTACCTGAATCTGCACACAAGGTGTAGGGAGTAACATGAGTACACCAACTCAGTAAGTAACCAAAGTATCTAAAAACATGAGTGTAGTGATGAGGATTTATAAATCATGAAAATCCATATAATAAGTGACTTTGGAAATAAGTAAATCAAGTCAGGAATTTACATTTCCGAATATTTCATAAAACTCCAGTTTCCATTTAAAAATCTCGTATAAAAACATTTATAGAACATTTATCATCAGAGGCTCAGAGTAAAGAAGAGTGAAAAACAATAGTTTCATAAAATATAAGCCCCTGGGGCACAATATCACTCACAATAAAGCCTCTCGGGCAATCCTCTTAGTCACTCATGACTCTACTCTCATAAGTCAATGCTCATACTCAACACTCTCACTCATCAGGTACCATGTAACAACTGGTGCGGCGTGCAGCCCGCTCCAATACGTATATATATATATATATATATATAGGAATGTATTTATGTATATATTGCTACGGCATGCAGCCTGATCCATATAACATATGATGCAGCGTGCAACCCCATCCATATAATAGTCGACTACGCTCACTAGGGGTGTACAGACTCCTGGAGGGGCTCCTTCAGCCCAAGCGCTATATTGTTGCGGCGTGCACCCTGATCAAATATATATATTGCTGCGGCGTGTAGCCCGATCTATATATATATAACATATATTGTTGTGGCGTGCAACCCCATCCATACATAATATATAATCTATACTGCTGCGGCGTGCAGCCCGATCCATAACTATCCTCTCATACTCGGCTCTCGGCCTCATTATATATATATTGATGCGGTGTGCAGCCCGATCCATAACTACCCTCTCATACTCGGCTCTTGGCCTCGTTGCATATATATTGCTGCGGCGTGTAGCCCGATCCATAACTATCCTCATATACTCGGCTCTCGGCCTCATTACATATATATTGCTGCGGCGTACAACCCGATCCGTAACTATCCTCACATACTCGGCTCTCGGCCTCATTACATATATATTGCTGTGGCGTGCCGCCTGATCCATAACTATCCTAACATACTCGGACCTCGGCCTCATTACATATATATTGTTGCGGCGTGCAATCCTTTTTATAACTATCCTCACATACTCGGCTCCTGGCCTCACTCGATTATCCTCACAAGCCACTCGGGCAATTCATCTCAACTCACGGGACCCAGCCCAAAATACTTCTCAGAGTTTCAAAACAGTGTGATAATAGTGAAAATAACAACAAGTGGTAAACATGACTGAGTTCACAGATGTTCTATCAGGATGGTGTGAGAATAGTGTAAAAATACCCCTGAGAGTCTAAACAGGTCGGCACAAGGACCCAAACATGGCTCACAGCCCATAAACAAGTATATACTTCTGAAATACAGGATGTCGTAGGGTTTCAAATCGAATACGCGGCTTAATAGTCGCTACGAGATGGACCAAGTGAAAATCCCTATTGGTGCACGCCCCCACGCTTGTCACCTAGCATGTGCGTCACCTTAATTAACACAACAATATCAAATACCGGGGTGTCATACCCTCAGGTTTAGAGTTACAATCATTACTTACCTCAAAACAGCCCAAAAGCTACTTCGCGATGCTTTTGCCCCTCGAATTGGCTCCCAAATGCTCTGAATCTAACCAAAACCAGATTAACATCATCAATATGTTCTAATGGAACAAAACCCAATCGAAAATTATCAATAACAAAATTCTCGAAATTTGGCCAAACCCGAGCCCCGGGACTACGTCTCGAATTCTATAAAATTTACATCACTATAATCCTCATCCCCCCACGATTCTATACATACCAAGAACACCAAGATCGGACCACAATTGCCCACTCAAATCCTCAAAAGAAATTTCCAATTCCATGCACTTAACCTCCCCATTTTGGGTTTAAATTCAACAAATTTCTGGTTTAATTACTTAGAAAACGACATAGATACGAGTTATGAAGTTGAAAACCTTACCTCCAAGTTATCCCCTTTGATTTCCTCTTCAAACCCTCTCAAAGAGCTCTGAACCCGCTTATCAATGGAGGAAAATAGACAAAATGTCATAAGAATGCCTATTTAAAATATTCTGCCCAGCACTACTATTCCCTTCAGTGCGATCGCGACTCCATCCACGCGATTGCGATGCACAGACCAGACAACCCTACGCGTTTGCATACCAACACACTCATTCGCATAGCTCAAAATCCACCCCACACACGCACCTCAGAATACCTTATGCGATCGCACAAAGTGCCACACGACCGCACTGCTTCACCTGGACAACCTATGCGATTGCAATTCTTATTACACGATCGCATAGAACAAATTGCCCGCCCCAATCCTTTACTCTACGCGATCGCGGAAGAATACACGCGATCCCAGTGAAGAAATCACTCCTGCCAAAACACCAGAAATCCGGCAATTTCCCAAAGACCGAAAGTGCCCGTTTGAGCATCCGAAATACACCCGAGGCCCCCGGGACCTCAACCAAACCTACCAACATATCCCATAAAATTGTTCAAACTTAGTCGACCCTTCGAAACACCAAAAACAACGCACATATACGAAAATCACATCAAATTCAAGCCTATGAACTTTGAAACTTCTAAATTTTGTCAATGATGCCGAAACCAACCAAAACACATCCGATTGACCTTAAATTTTGCACACACATCCAAAATGACATTATGAACCTGCTCCAACTGTCAGAATTCCATTCTGACCCTGATAGCCTAATTTCCTCTGCCGACCAGAAATCGTCAAAAACTAACTTTCGCCAATTCAAGCCTAATTCTACACCGGACATCAAAACCACATTCCGAACACACTCCTGAGTCCCAAATCACCCAATGAAGCTATTCGAACCAAAAAATCCGCATTCCGAGGTCGTTTACCAATAAGTCAACTTCCAGTTGACTTTTTCCCCTACTGAACCAAGATAAGAGACTAAGTATCTCATTTCTCTCCAAAAATCGCTCCGAACCCGAGCCAACCAATTTAACCCAACGTAATGAAGTTGAACCACATATAATGAAGCAGAAATGAGGAAAACCGGCCGGGTCATTACATCCTCCTCCACTTAAACATATGTTCGTCCTCGAACGTGCCAAGAGTTGTTCTCCAACACCATCAAACTGCCGCGTAGCCTACCATGAACATACTCGGGGGGTGATCCCACGTCACCCTATCCCATATAGGTCCAATAGCACAACACAGTTGAAATTTCGAAATCCAACCTGACCCATAAACCTTAGAACCAAATTTCCACTTCTGAAGTGATATACAAGATCAAAATTCCACAACTATAAACTGAGCAGGTCTGAACATGCTGGATCAAGCCATATACGCACCCCAGATGAAATCACATAATACACTGTATGACTCAAACACTCATAGCGATAACTCTTAACCACAATAACTGCTCAGAACAACTCAATACCGGTACATAACCTCTTATCGAGAAATGCCTCACTTTAACACTTTCATATACTGCCGATGATGAAAGAAACACGTAGAAACTAACAACCATTCGTCCAATCAGTCAGACATGAAGCTCCCCCTTCCCAAACAGGAAACTATAGCAGATTTCTAAGCCGACTCCCGATATTTATCCTTCCAACTATGCTGTAGACAATTTTAACAATATTCATTCTAGGTCCAATGAACTTTTCTCATCCAACACGACCATTCTGATGACATGACACATCGATAAAATACGAAGCCAAAACCTGTGCAACTCGTGCACTTAATAGCAATATCCCAATGTAATCAATATATATAAAAGATTCACACACGAGATGACTATCCTGCCATTAACAATTACCACCACAACATCATGCTAAAAGCCTGGCACACACTGTAAAAATCAAAACACACGAATCCAATACCAAAGGTCATACCCCTGTATAATCTCCGCTACACTGCGCGATCTCATCCAAACGCTGGTCCACATGAAATACTACAAGCCACCTGGCTCAAAATCAATAACCATTCGAAATTCGACATCAAGTACTCAAAGTGCATTTCCATAACCATGGGGAAATCGGGCGATACCATGCCACACCAATCAGAAGGTACATAACAAACAAGTCTCAATCCGCAATACCCAATTACTTACCTTACTCAAACCTAGCTATAAAACCAAATTAGAACCGCACCATATGTGCATATACCCAATAATCACCACTCCTCACAACACTGAAGGGTAACTCATAGATCACTCCTGAATATGAAGAAACTCAATCAAAATCGAATGGTTCATTCCTCAATAATAGAAATTCGGAGCCAACAATTCCGACTCGATGCAGAACACACACTCATATGGGCCTACCAGTAACCCTGAATCAACTCTAGTCACCCACAACAGATAGATAACTTACCGAAAAGTTCACAATGACTGAACATGGTACATACTAACACCCGACTAGCTTTGCTCGCATCTTCACAGTTCACTACCACAAAATAACCTGTTTATGAGAACTATCAGTCTCGAAGTCCATGAAGTGCACGAAGGGGAATGTGTTAGGCGCCCCTCAGGATACACAAGTGTGGATCCCGGACAAATGATTTCGTGAATTTGTACAACTAGCAAATAACAAGCAAAGGCTCAAATAAGAGGGGATTTAAGTCTTAAGCATGTAGATGTTAGAAAACAGTAAAGAAGATTAGCTTTTGAAAAGGAATTACGAGCTAGCATATAAAGGTGTCCTAGGTTTATAATAATATGTATCACATCAATGCAATACCCAGTAATCACTCCTCGAAGAGGGGCTACACATGGTATTATCGCACCGGTCATCATATCCATATTCTACCCTTCCCACCCCGTAAGGTTATTAAAACGAGTGTTGGTCTCGACCTCTATTGCATGTTGTTACCCGTCCCTTCCTATCAGTCCCGTAGGAAATTAGGACTCCTATCCTAAAAGAAGGTGCTAGGCAGACCCTCAGGTTTTAAAGGTAGAATTCTAAGGCGACAGACAATAAAACAAGTAAGACTGCAGATAAAGGAAAGCATAGAAAATAGATAAAGGCTCAAATATTCTTCAACACACAGTACACCTGAGCAGNGTGTAGGATAACATGCAATAATTATTCAGATTGGTTAATGACTCTAAGTTGTTATAGCTAATAACATGCGATTCTAGGTGTGAAGATGTACAAAGACTAATTACCAGTTGCTGAGAACAGGGGACTGTTCTGTGATTAGACTAAATGCAGTTAAATAGATACGATCCTATAGCATGATATCTAATGCAGCATGATGCGTAATAACTTAAGCATGACTTCTAAATGTACATAGAATCATAGCATTATGCACAATTTTAGGAATAGCATAGGTGATGTGTGGCTAGAATTCGTGATTTTAAGCATTATATACCTCGCATTTTATGTGCTT
>ML340992.1:0-40814 GCA_005239505.1 Nicotiana paniculata | reverse complement strand
GGCAGTGAGTAGAGAACGAGTCAGATAGCGAGTCGCCATTTTGATACAAAACCCTGGCTCTGTGAAGAGATGAATTGGGAGGGTTTATCGGGTTTTAATAGAAAGTGCGAACGAAAATGACGTGAAAATTACGCCTCTCAAGTTGTTCCCTATAGTTTGGTTTAGTCCCTAATGTTTCAAAATATGTGAAGTGCATCCTCGAACTTTTGATAAGTGAGTGGATCCTCATTTATGAACTCTTTTCTTTTGGAAATAGCACCTATATTCCAGTGTCACAACTTTAATAGAAATGACATTAGGTAGCCATTTTAAAGGTCTGCTATTTAGGAAGGAATTATCAATATGTACTGAATTTTTAGGACACAGTTAAAAATATGTACGTGCTAGTCACTTTTCGGGTAAATTTTGGAAAATAATTAGTGTTTTCACCATTCGTAGAAAAACACCACTTTCACAACGTCATACAATGTCGAACTCAAACAAATAATAAAATCCATTATATTGTCATCACTTTTGAAATTCATATAGTGCCATGAATTCAAACAGTGAAATTACATAACATAGTATTGAATTTCGTCCAGGATACTGTTATGGAGTTTTAACTTTTTATGTTTGAAATCCGTAGCACTGTCATAGATTCCAATAATATATTGTTCTTAATAATTTTTAGATTTGTGGTTATTTTTCAATTATAAGTTCAGAAAATATTTGTTTTTGAACTTTACCACATGACACATTGAGTTTAGAATTGAGAACGTACATGGGTTCCGAGTGGGCTTAGGGAGATAAATGATTCCCTATATAGACCTAAAATTTTCACACATAAAACTCTTGTTCATTTGCCTTGCGTCGTCCTATTTTTAGTTTAAGAGATTAACAAAAATATACTACAATAAATTTATATTTATAAAAATTAATAACTCAAAAACATAGCAACAAACTATTTACAAAACATATGCAATCTCCAAAAAGTAAAATAATTAGGAGTTTAGGAGATCTTTCTGTCACAACCCAAAACTCATAATAGGTCGCGATGGCGCCTAACGCCACCGTTAGGCAAGGCCACACGAGAACCTCTTATTTAACTATTCCTTTTCAACTTTTAGAAACAGAAGTTTTCTTAAACACACCGAATAAAATAAAATCTCATGCAGCAGTACACACTTCTTTCTCAAAAATATAAGTATGAATAGTACATAAACCACGATGATAGTAATAATAAGTACAACAGTGCATAAGCATTAGAAGCCCCCAATATCTGGTGCCACAAGAGCATGAGAAATCTCGAGAATATATAAAACTAATACCACTATTGTCTGAAGTATAATAGACAGAAACAATAAACAAGGTAGAAGGAGACTCTGGTGCTACAGATGTAAGCAAGCAAGCAACTCACCACTAAGCCTCTGTAGAAGTGCGGCTATGCGCCTGTGTGACCACTGGTAGTACATGTCTCAGTACCTGCACATTCAATGCAGAAGTGTAACGTGAGTACGTAAAACAATTGGTACCCAGCAAGTATTTAGTCTTACCTCGAAGAAGTAGTAACGAAGGGTCGACATGACACTTACCAGTGGTAAAGTATTAAGTACAAATCTGGCGAGGTGAACGACCCGATCCCATAGGAATAGTGATACTCAGTATTGCTGAGGCGAACGACCCGATCCCAAAAGAACGGAGTTACCATACCGTTGAGATGAACTGCCCGATCCCATAAGAATAATTTAATACACTGACAAGGCGAAACAGCCCGATCCTATAAGAGTAGAGAAATTTACCTCTCTCGAAGAAGTACATGCGAGTCGATAAGACACAGATCTATAGTTCATCAAATATTTCCCAATTTTTCCAAAGTAAGAGGCTAAATCAACATCTTTATTTTAATCCTCAATCTCAGTCATAATCAAGAAAATCAATACACGAGATAGATACAAATAGCACAACTAAGACATGATGTGAATCTAAGTCTACTCAAACAAAACATTAATATACACTACAAGAAATATGATTTACTGTGGCGACCATTTGTGGCGACTAACCTAGTTGCTACAAAAGTAGGGGTTTTAGTCGTGACATAAAACGATTCCCACAAAGGGTTATTTTTTTTAGTGGCGAACTTTTTTGTCGCTACAGATAATAAAATATCAGCGACGACTATGTTTATATCGCCACTAATACATACTATTCTAATAAAATATGGCTGAAAAACTATTTGTGGCGAATGATAATTAGTTGCCACAAAAGGTCAATTGCGGCGACTTTGTCGCCACTACAAGTGATGCTTTTGTTGCAATCTTTTAGGTCGTCACTAACAGTTATAGAGGTGCTTATATATATTTGGTACTTTATTAGTGCTAACTAATACTTGGATATTTTTTATATTTAAGAACTAATTTTAAATAAGTACTCATATATTGAAAGACTTAAATACATGCAGTAATATATTTATTTTTTCAAAGCTTTACAAAGTAAAATCATTATGATTTTCTTTAGTTATTTTATGTTTCAATATATTATCTCATTTTGTAAAATTATTATGATTTGTCTCCTTTTACTTAAAATAAAAATGCAAGAAATCCCCCTCCCCCTTAAAAAAGAAATCACATTCGGCCTTTCCCAGCGAAGCCGATGTCCCCTCTCCAAAATTCCTCCATACATCGCTCTGTTAAATTCAATAAGCGATTTACCTTCTCCCTTCCCTCACGCCTCTCTTATCTCCTCTCCTTCATAATTTTCGCACAAATCTAACCTAAAGTTTCCTAAGCCTTAGTAAATCATCTCAGTGCGAGCATTTTAAGAAAAAACCATGAGTCTACTCTCTGCTTTAAGGCATGCAATCGTTGATACAATGGGTCTATTAGATTCTGAGCCAATGTGTTCGACAGACGATTATTGAGAATCTTTGCTTTCAGGGGCTGACGCAGAGCAATTGGGTTTAGGTTTTTCTCTACTCCTTTCTCCCTTTTGATGTTAACGTAATTATTTTGATCGTTTCTTGCTCTTTAAGGGTGAGGTTTTATGAAATTTTAGGGTTTACTTGGTTTTTATGTGTGCTTTACTTTTTGGGGTTTGAAAATTTAGGGCTTCTTTGTGCAATGGGGGATTTTGAATTTATTTTATTTATCCTATGTTAAATTCAATTTACTGAGTGCATCTCGTTTGACAATCCATATTATTAACGTCTACTAGAAAGTATTTCCTTGAGAACTATGGCAATTTAGTAATTTTATTTTTCTAGATTCACCATATGCGATCCCTATTTACCATGCTCTCAGCCTCAAGAGAAGGTTCTATTTTTATGATACTTGATTTGTTTTGTTTTCTGAGCTGGAATATCACAAATGTAGCAGCAAATGATGTGTGAATAATGTGGTATAGGCTCGAAGAGAATCAATGGTATATCTACAATGAAGCAGCAAATGGAGAAAATATGAGATAAGTTGATTTTTCTAATACGGTTTGGGTGAATTTATTCCAGGGGAGATACTAACTTGACGATTATGCTTGCATATAGCTACAATGGAATCTAAATCGATAGTTAAGAGTAAGTTTCATTTTCCCTGGCTGACACTCTATGAAAACTCTTGCCTTTATAGGCTAAGAAAATAATTAAGAATCCACAATTACCTAATCTAAAATGTGAAGCTAACTTTTTCTAGTGCTAGGTAAAAATGAGAAACTCTAAGTTTTTTAGTTATCAACACATTTATTTTCCTGCTAAATCTTGATTCATTAGTTATAGGTAGAGCTCGATAAACACATAATTAAGATTTTATGACTATTTGAGACTAGTTATAATGATGTTCCCACACCTAATTGACCATTTCAATATTGAAGATTATGATGAGGTAGTTTACCTTCTTAGTTTTTATTTGTTTTTAGAATGAAAAAGCATATAATGTACCAACTGCTATTTGCTTAAAGGAGATTAGTTTGCCATAACATCCTAAGAGGAATTGCCATAACTTTTAAAGTCATTAGCTTTTTGGTATAATCTTCCGTTATTATTTTAATAAATTATGATGATCATGTTTCCAAGTAATGAATTTAATGATTGTTTGGACTACTCGTTTCTCAGAATGCATATATGCTTATGAAGAAATAGTGAATGCAAAATTATAATTTGGAAGAAATTACCTGAGACATCAGTCATTCACTCACAAATGAATTATTTACCTTCCTTGTGGTTAGACATTGTTGTGAATTACAATTTTTTGTTTCCCCATTCTTGTAATGCTAACTTTTGTGGGGTTGTTGCATCATGGGAATCCAAATTGTCATTTTCTCATTTTCAATATCAAATGCATGTTGTTGTACAGGGTTCAGATAGAAGCAACATATGAGGAAGTCTCTGCTTATGTGCTAAATGTTTTAATGCTACTGAACATTAAACCATGAAATATCCTCTGTTATATAAATGCATTCACTTCTATGGCCCAATTGCATATTATATGAGTAAGAGAAACGTAGATATTATCCTCAAGAAAGCAATATAGTTTATAGTTAAAATAATAGTGAAAATGCAGTTGAAGTAAATAACATGCCACCTGATGTTATTACATATGTTGAGAAAGGTCAAATGAGAACTAAATAAGCAACCCTTATACCCTGTTAGTTAAATATAACAGTTCTAGGCATCCTTCAGAAAATCTTCGGACTCCTCTGTGCATTTTTTACTTTAAGTTTTGTATGCACTGGGACCGTTAGCATTGGTAGCGTAACCTATATAGTTTTTCTGATATAAAAGGTTATTCTCCTAATTAGATAACATTAATAGTTAAATGTCTTTTGCTATTTTTATTAGAGTGCAATTTTATTTTGGTCACCCCTTTTACTAATAGCATTATATTATGAATTTGTAAAAGTGATTTTGTGTTATTTTTTCTTTAATAACAGGGAAAGATTCCTAAACTATCACAAATAGCATTTATCAAGGAGGAGTTTGAAGACACTTAATATTTATTTTTTTTCCTTTTATCGTATGTATGTGTACAATAACAGTTACCAACGAAGTATTTAGTAGTAAATATGTAATTGTCTTTTTATCATGAAAGTATATATAATATTATGACTTGAGAAATATTTTGTTTGGTTGTTGAATAGTTTTGGATGCTTTTAATATTGGTATTAATTGATGGAAATGTATTAGAATTTTTATCATTATAATTGTTGGAAAAATATTTTAGTGGCGACAAAATTTTGTACAGAAGCCATTTCTACTAGAGGCGACCAACATCGCCACTAAATCTCAAGCTATTGGTGCGACAAGAGTTGCTACTGAAGCTCTAGTAGTTTCAGTGGCGACTATGGTCGCTACTAAATGTCATTATTTTGTGGCGACCTACATAAAATTTGTTTTTTAGGACTCTTTTTTGTAGCGAAGTTATTTAGTTTTTGTGGCGATATAGTCGCCACAAAAAGAGACATTTTGTGGCGACCAACACAGTCGTCCCAAAAAACATTTAGTAACGGCTGTACTTGCAGCAACCCTAAGGTCGCCACTAAAGGTCTTCTGTGGCGACATTCAGCTCTTTTGTAGCGACTGTCGGCGCCACAAAAAGTTCAATTTCTTGTAGTGATAGTTGCGTACGAACTCCTGTCACCTCGTGCGTACGTAGCTCCCCAAAGAAAGTTGCACACAACAATTAATACACCTAAGGGGATAAATTCCTTCTTACAAAGTTAGCCATGAGACTTACCTCGCTTCCAAGTCCTCAATACGGCTCTTTAACCTCACTAGAATTCCTCAAACAACACCGAGAACTCCGAAACTTTTGATGTTGACGAAAATCCCCCACAAACTGCTCTCAAATTCGTCCAAGACCAAATGGAAAATGAGAGAAAAGAGACTAAGTCGCGTAATAAATTCAAGTCTACCTAGTGATTTCTTCTTCGCAATCGCGACCTGGTGCAATGCATCACTGCCCAGCCTTCCACGTTCGCGATCCACAGGCCGCGTTCACGTATGCCAAAGGCTCCCTGCCTAGCTCCTACATTTCCTCTTCGCGATCGCAGTTGGGCCTCAACGTTTGCGAAGAACTGCCTGGCCAATCTTCACGACGGGGGACCCTTCTTCGCGTTCACGAAAGACAATCAACTGCCCCTCCAAATCCCTTCTTCGCGATCGCGAAGCACACCAACAGTTTTCACCCAAGTTCAAACATGCTTAGGGTGGTCCAAAACACACCCGAGCCATTCAAGACCTCGTCCAAATCCACCATTAAGTCCATAAACATATTGCGGACATACTCGAAGCCTCGGAACACATAAAACAACATCGGGATCAAGAATTGCACCACCAAACATCATTAATCAACTTCTAAGCTTCAAACTCATTTAAACCAACTCTGAACGCGTCGTAACATACTTAGACAACTTGGAATGATGCTAAATTTTACGTACAAGTCATAAATCACCATACAGACTTATTCCCCGGCTAAGAATCCCAAATGGACTTCGATTACCCCAAAGTCTAATTCAAAACAAACTTAAAGAACTTGAAAACTTTCAATGTGCCAACTTTAGACATCAAATGCCGAAACGCTCCCGATCACTCGAAACTTGATCCAAAGACACGTCCAAGTCCAAAATCATCATACAAACCTATAGGAACCATCAAATCCCGGTTCCAAGGTCGTTTACTTAAAATATTGACTCAAGTCAAACTTGGCCATCTTAGGCCACTATTAAGGAACTAAGTATTCTGATTTCAACCCGAACCTTTCCAAACCCGAACCAACTATCCTCGCAAGTCATAAAACAGTAAAAATACATACGAGAATTCTTAATTAGGGGATAGGGATCTAAAAAGCAAAATGACAGGTGGGGTCGTTATATTCTCCACCTCTTAAACAAACGTTCGTCCACGAACGGGTCTAGAATCATACCCGGATTGTTGAATAAGTGTGAATATTTGCTCCGTATGTCCTACTCGATCTCCCAAGTCGCCTCCTCGATTGTTGACCCCTCCACTGAACCTTTACCGCAGAAATCTTCTTAGACCTTCAACTGGCGAATCTTCTTGTAAACCTCTCATAACCCAAACTCTCATCTAGTTGAACCGTGTTGTAATCTAACCCATGTGACCAGTCGGAATGGTACTTCCGGACATAGACACATGGAATACCAGATGAACTCCTGACAGATTTGGAGGCAAAGCAAGCTCATAAGCAACCTCCCCAGCTCGCCTCAACACCTCAAATGGGCCAATAAACCTTAGAATTAGCTTGCCCTTCTTTCCGAACCTCATGATACCCTTCATCGGCAAGACATTCAAGATAACCTTCTCGCCCACCATAAATGTTAAATCAAGCGCCTTCTGATCCGCATAACTATTTTATCTGGCTTGTGTTGTGTGAAGTTGCTCCTGAATCAACTTTACCTTCTCCAAGGCATCCTTCACTAAAATTAGTGCCATATAACCTAGCCTCACCGGGCACAAACCATCCGATGGGAGAACGACATCGCCGACCATATAAAGCCTCAAATGGAGCCATATTGATGCTGGACTAATAACTGTTGTTATAAGACAACTCGGCCAAGGGAAAGAATCGATCCCACAACCCTCTAAATTCAATCACACACGCTCTGAGCATATCCTCCAGAATCTGAATTATCCGCTCTGATTGCCTGTCAGTATGTGGATGAAAGGTTGTGCTGATCTATACTCCGGTACATAACTCGCTCTGTACTACTCTCCAAAAATACAAAGTGAATTGAGGGCCTTTATCTCAAATGATAGAAACAGGCACATCATGCAACTGAACAATCTCTTGAATGTCAATCTAGGCCAATCTCTCTGAAGAGTAAGTAGTCACAACCGGAATAAAGTGTGTCGACTTGGTCAGCCCGTCAACAATGGCCCAAACAACATCAAACTTCCTCAACGTCCACGGCAACCCAACTACGAAGTCCATAGTGATTCACTTCCACTTCTACTCCGGTATAACCATCTGCTGGAGTAGTCCAATAATATTGCCCAAACTCACACCACTATTTTAGGTTGTGAGGCGGTCGATGCAATAATAAAAACCCAACACGAGTCGGGGTCGATTCCAAAGGGAGTTTGATGTGGAGTTAGGTATATACCTAGTGTAAGTGTATGACGTGTCATAGGTTACACTTCCACATATTTATTTGTTGTTTCTACTTCTACTTATATGCTAATGATTGTAATTGTAAATCTAAGAGACAATATTTTTGGGTTTTGGTTGTTTTTCAAGTTATAAAAGATCTAGGGTTGCGACTTCCGCCTAGTTGGTTACCTAATGGATTTAGAGTTTAGGGCATGTTTGGTTGCTCGGAATACAATATAGCAATCACACGCGATTACTCACTCTATACCTCTTGGTAGTTTGAGTGATTTTTCCCAATTTGGCTTTCTCAAGTCCAAATGGGTATTTCACGAAACAAGTGATACATGCTCAACTCGGATCTTACTATCTCTAGGTTAGACCCTTTAATTGGGGCTATCAATTTCTTGAGTTCACCCCAATTTTTTTTTAGCCAAGTTTTCCACGACTTAGTCTCACTTTCTCAAGTAGAGAGTAAGTCAATTTGGCATGAAATAATGTTTGCAACCATTAATTCTTGAATTCAAGAAAGAACAAGGCTAAATGTCATATACCCAATCATAAATAAGCCCTAAATCAATAACTCATTAAGTACCCATACTAGGGTTGGGTCATAGCCCTGACTAAGGGTTTAACTACTCATAGAAAATGAAGAAATTAAAGAAGAATCTAAGATAAAATTCATAATATAAGATTAAGAGAAGAAAACGTAATGTTAAAATGTCAAACTAGACAAAGTTACCTAATACATCAAATGAAAACGGCTATCTAAACTCAGGTGTAGAAAACTTAACCAAAAAAATGACAAAAAGATCTATTTATACCCTGCTGAAAATATCTGACAAAATTGCCCCTGCGAAGGTTGTGCGGTCCGCACTTTTAAGACTGACTGGTCAGGTTGGCTTTCTACGGTTGCATAAAACTGGGATGCAACCGCACTTCCTCTAATTGTGCGGACCGCACATTTCTGAGTGTGGTCGCACTCTTGATCTTGTACTGGGACTGGGCTTCATTATGCGGACCGCACATTTATGAGTGCGGCCGCACTTAGGCATCCTGCAGCCGCATAATAATAGTGCGGTCCGCACATCTTCAAGCTCCCAAAACACGGCTCTCTGAATCTCATCTTCTGCGGCCGCACAATAATTGTGCGGTACGCACTCTTTGAAGGAATCCTGTCAGTGTATCTTCAGAGTTTGCGGCCGCACATAGTATTATGCGGTTCGCACTTTGGCCCATTTTTGCCTTGTTTTGGTCCTTGTCCAATTTTACTTCTTTTTTATTTGATTTTCACTTCTTCGGCTCGTTTATCAATATTCCTGCAAGAAAGCACATTTCATTAGTCCTCGGGAATACCTTTAAGCATTTTTTAGCTAAAACGTAAGTAAAAGAAAGCAAATGAGTAGTCAAAATCCCTACTTATCAACTCCCCCAAGCTTAAGATTTTGTTTGTCCTCAAGTAATTAAGGCAATTTCCACCTCCACTAGAAAAATAGGCTATTTCAACTAGCCAAAGTTGAATCAAACATAAATCAATTGGGGCCAACAATTACCCACATGCTAATGCGGGCGGGACTATGACACTGGCATAACCTTCATTCGACAACACCCGGTGTGCAGTCGCTCTTGGTGGAGGTGGGGGAGGGACGTGAATATTATCGTGAGGCGGTCGGCCTCGCTTATCTGCTTGAGGTTCGGGATGAACCTCATCACCTTGATCATCGTCCACTTCCTCCCCCAATGGAAATTCCCGAGAGGATCATTGTTAAAATCCATTTTTGTACCTATAATCAATTCACAAATAAAATTAGTAACTCGGAAGGAAAGAAAGAAAAGTCACACAAGAAACTAAGTATATAGCTAAACCCGTTATTTAACTCCCCGACAACGGCGTCAAAAATTGATTTCGCCCAAACTCATACCACTATTTTAGGTTGTGAGGCGGTCGATGCAATAATAAAAACCCAACGCGAGTCGGGTTCAATTCCACAGGGAGCTTGATGTGGGATTAGGTATATACCTAGTGTAAGTGTATGACATGTCTTAAATTACACTTCCACATATTCATTTGTTGTTTCTACTTCTACTTGTATGTTAATGATTGTAATTGTAAAGCTAAGAGACAATGTTTTTGGGTTTTGGTTGTTTTTCAAGTTATAAAAGATCTAGGGTTGCGACTTCCGCCTAGTTGGTTACTTAACGAATTTAAAGCTTTAGGGCATATTTGGTTGATCGGGATACAATATAGCAATCACACGCGATTACTCACTCTATACATGTCGGTAGTTTGAGTGATTCTGCCCAATTTGGCTTTCTCAAGTCCAAATCGGTATTTCACGAAACAAGTGATAAATGCTCAAGTCCGGTCTTACTATCTCTAGATTCGACCCTTTAATTGGAGCTATCAATTTCTTGAGTTACCCCAATTTCTTGTTAGCCAAGTTTTCCACGACTTAGTCTCACTTTCTCCAGTAGAGACTAAGTCAATTTGGCATGAACCAATGTTTGCAACCATTAATTCTTGAATTCAAGCAAGAACAAAGCTAAAATTCATATACCCAATCATAAATAAGCCCTAAATCAATAACCCATTAAGTACTCATACTAGGGTTGGGTCACCACCCTAGCTAAGATTTTAGCTACTAATAGAAAATGAAGAAATTAAAGAAGAATATAAGATAAAATTCATAATATAAGATTAAGAAAAGAAAATCTAATGTTAAAATGTCAAACTAGTACAAAGTTACCCAATACAGCAAAAGAAAACGGCTATCTAAACTCAGGTGCACCAAACTTAACCTAAAAATGACAAAAAGATCTATTTATACTCAGCTGAAAATATCTGACAAAATTGCCCCTATGAAGGTTGTGCGACCACACAATTCTGTGTACGTGTCACACCCCGAACCTGGGGGGCGAGACCGGCACCCGGTGCCTCACCTATCCTTGCGTACCAACTTGCGACTAAGGGACTCTGAACATATAATGTCATTATTTGGCCATGGGCCACATTGCAAGACAATTTGCGAACCCTGACTAAACATCAATATAAAGCTGGGCCGATAAGACCGACATAACTACTACAACTGGCAAATCAATAAAATATACATACAAGGCTTACAAGCCCAACATACTGCACTAACTGACAGGATATGTCTATAAGCCTCTAGTGATGGATGTACAGTGATCAGAACAGGGCTCCGACCTANTAGACCTCCTTAGTAGGTGTTGCCCGAGTTCAGCTTGATCGGTAAGCTCTGTGTCCTTCAGAGTTGCCGGGTCTAGAGTTTTATGTACATCTTATGTATATATGTATATATATATATATATATACATATATACATAAGATGTACATAAAACTCTAGACCCGGCAACTCTGAAGGACACAGAGCTTACCGATCAAGCTGAACTCGGGCAACACCTACTAAGGAGGTCTACTCGTCTGTCTGTCTGAACCTGCACACATGAAATGCAACATCCCGGCAAAAGGGACGTCAGTACGAAATAATGTACCGAGTATTTAAGGCATCAGATTAACTGAAAGCTGAAACTGAATTGATAATATAATAACTGAAAGTAATTGAGAGTCAAAGATAATCTGAAGATATGCTTACCTGCTGATACTGACTTAACTCTCTCAATATAGCAAGTAAAATAGTTGTCCGGCCACATAAGGCTCGGTATATATAACTGCTCTGCCGTAGTAGGCTCGCTCTTAGGCGCTCGGCCATACTAGGCTCTGTATCTCGGCATGCTGGGCTCGCTCATAGGCGCTCGACCACAGTAGGCTCGGTATATAACTTACCATCTTATCAAAGGTTGCCCAATAGGGGCCTGCCCTTCGATTATAGCTCGATGGTAGTGAAAATACTGTAATACCGTATATATAGACTCTCTGCTCTCTTGATTGGAAAAAGACAACACTCAATTGAATATGAAGTCTGAATAAGGGAGAATACTGTAACTTAGGAGACTAGGATAATGTATATAAATTCGGGAGTATGAACTTCTCTTTATGCCTTGTTATCAAACATATGTAATTACGAGATCATACCAAAATGAAGGAAAGGTTTAGCCTTAACATACCTGAACCAATTCTCTTGACAATCCCTTTAACACTTATTGACTGCGACAACACATAACGGCGGATCGAAGTAGGAAAAAATCCACATGATATTCTTGAGAAAGATTATGCCGCGCTCCCTTAGAATCGCAAAATCCCGTTGCTACTACGCTAAGAAGTCTCGTATGAATTCTTGTTGAAGTGATTAACATTACTAGTGAAAAGTATGATCTTTGTTCATCTGTTAGTAAGTGTGACGATCCTCATTCATTTGGTGATTTTAGAGAAGGTATTTTGTATTAGTGGGTGCGGGCCCCACTTGTGATGACTAAGACACAAATATTCCTCCAAATTTGCCACCTTTTTTGTGACTTTAAGAGTCACCATTTTGCTTTGATGTGCTGCCACATTGGAAGATATAATTCTTATACAAATGTTTGAATTAATTATTCACTAATCACTTGATTAACTTTTTAATCTCCCATTAGCCAATAATTAACCAGTTACACATAATTAATAATTATCTCAAATTAGCTAAAATAATAACCACTTTTAAACATACCTTATTCACCTTACTATCATGGTCATGTGATACTTTGTATGGTATTAGTCCATTAATACCGAGTATTATAGCTCAGACCGTATTTTATATCAAATTGCCAAACTTCGACCAAACGTATTTTCTTTAATTCACTTACCCTTTCACCTTCACGAATTTACTTATCACTTATTGGAAATAGAATAATACTTATAATCTCAAAATAATTTCCTTCCCGAACTTACATCGATTAGCTTACGACGAAACTTTAACGTACGAAAATGCGAAATGTAACATCTCATTTTCGAGATTTCATCAATTTACTTATGGCGTACTTTCACGTACGAAAACATGGGATGTAAAGTCATTCCCCCCATTGGAAAATTCGTCCTCGAATGTTGACGGATGCACTTATCATTATCATAACTTATAGCTCTTGCAAATACTTTAGTACTCTCCTTGCCATCTAGACAATTGTCTGTGAATAAATCAAAGGCTGGGGCATTCCCCCCTTTAGGCCTCTTTCTCACACCATGACTTGTGGTCAGAATTCTTCCAATCTTGTAACTGTTGCTACCTTCTATCATGCAGCCTGTACCAATTTTCCTTGTATGTACGCCTATGCGACTCTTCCCTCCAGTTTGTAGCCAATCTTTAGGCCTCACTCAGTAAACATATACAGAGCTTGACAATATGTCCCTCTGGGCATCTATAGGTATACTGAAGTTCTTCACTCAGTACTTTGTCGAACTTTTGAATGTTGTTATATCTTGTTTCATATGCCCGATTATCTATCAACATGACTTTACTGCATTTAAGTAGTTCATAATATACCATAACTCTTACCTTGACTTATCGTTACTGAGGTCTGCTACCAAACTCCAGGTTACGTTTGTTGCTTATCCCGTATGTATAAATCCATGTCCTTTAATGCTTCCTCATTACTTTTCATCTTAAGAATGACGGCCTAATATCACCTCATACTTTATGACTTTTGTCCATCCATTATGTCACGACCCAAAATACTAACTCGGGTCGTGATGGTGCCCAACACCGAGATTAGGAAATCCCACACTTAAATTACTAAGGATTCCTCTCATGCTTGGTTAAACATCCCAATACGTGCCAAGTTTTAAAGTTCAAAACATTTAATGAAAAGGATAGCAAGACATTTTTACCAAAAGCAGTCAAAAAGAGGAATGATCTAATATATATATATATATAAACCAAAATAACAACTATATATATATATATATATATATACAGACCCGCAAACCAAAATAACAACTACGTGTGTGCCTGGAACTAGTGTCACAAGTCCTACGGGCATACTAACAGAATATACAAAACATAATATACAATCCCACTGTCTGAAAGAAATAGACGGAAAATAAGCAAAAGAAAACTCCATGGTGCTGCCGAGGATCGTCAGGAGAAGCAGCTCACCGTGAAGTCGGGTCCAACTAAGATCAAAATCGAGCTCCGGTCTGATAACCAGATGCACCAGCCTCAGAACCTGCACAATTAAGTACAAAAATGTAGCATGAGTACATAAAATAAATATGTACCCAGTGAGTATCCCGCCTAACCTCGAAGAGGTAGTGATGAGAGATATACGTGATACTTACTAGGGTCAACATTTCTAAATAACATGATTTAATAGGAACTAGGCATGCATAACAGTCGTAGAAATCACAAAGATATGAATTATCAAGTATAGTTGTATTTACCTTTGCATGCCAAATTTCACTAGCACATAATGTACTAAATTCCCTTATTAACATGAACCAATTTATACAATTACAACCAATTCCCAGTAAATCATACAGCACATAATAGGCCAGAAGAGTATGACTGAAACATTGTGAAAATAAATATGCACTGCCGAGGGTCAAACGGCTCAAACCATAGATGCATCTATTACCCCGCTCGCGAATCGAACATGCGACGCGGTTGACATAATAGTAGGGCTATTCTGCTCACGAATCATACATGTGACGCGGTGCGTATACATACATAAAATTATCAATTTTTAAGGAATTAACAGAGATTATTCTTTAAGGCAAGGACTTAAGCAATATATCATGGAACACAACTTCATAATATTCTCATGCCAAATCAAGGATAATAAGCAACTCAAAATACGTTCAGGAATACATGTAAGGCACATATAAGCATGCTCGTGAGTCCTATAACTACCCAACATAACATAGTAGTAGCTACGCATGGACTCTCATCACTTCGTGCATGCGTAGCCCCCGCAAATAAGGACATGTAATTATTTATAATCACCTATGGGGACAATTACCTCTTACAAGGTTAGAAAGGAGACTCACCTCATGACGAATCTACTCCTAGGACCAAGAACGCGCCCGAAACTCCGAACTCTACACCCGAGGACTCGAAACTAGCCAAATGTTATACAAATTCATCAATTTATGCTCAAAGTATGGAAATCCTCCTACTACTAAGTCAAATTCGCCACTCTTGAAGAAATCCTAAAATCCAACCCCGGGCCCGCATGATCGGATTCTAAAACTTTTCGAAGGAAACACTCACCCATAGCCTAAGGATCATTAATACATGATTTTTACTTGATTTCATAGCTAATTGACGGGTAATTTTTCTAAATTCTCGAAGACCCTAGGTTACTACCCAAATTCCTAAATTTTTCACTAATTAAGTAGTTAAATCCTACTAAGAATGCATGCATTAACCACTTTAAGATAGAATTTACTTACCTTTCAGTGGTTGGGTCGTTGAGCCCTTTTCCCAAGCTCTCAAGGTGTTCTAATGGAGGAAGAACTGAAGAAATAATGAAGAATCCCGTATTTAAGAAACACACTGTCTGACAGTGTTTCCGCACCTGCGGTCTCGCACCTACGAGCAAAGGCTCGTACCTGCAAAGGAGAGACCGCACCTGCAGCTCCGCTCCTGTGGAACTTTGTCCACACCTACGAGAAATGGACTGCCCACTGGGCATCGCACCTGCGAGGCTGGGACCGCAGGAGCGGTCCCGCACCTGCGACTGGGAAATCACACCTGCGGATCACACCAGAACAGGTGCACCAGCAGCTATTTCAGCTGGGTTTTTTTTGCCTCATGTGGTGTCTGGGAGGCACCTGGTCCCACCCGAGCCCCGTCCAAATATACCAACAAGTCCCAAATCATAATATGGACTCGCTCGAGCCTTCAGAACACCCAAAACAACGCCAAAATTCAAAATCACACCTCAAAACCCCTAGAACCAAACTTAGGAACTTTAACTTTTCTTGACTTCGCTAACAACGCGCTGAACCGACCTATACTACTCGGAATGACACCAAATTTTGCAGGCAAGTCATAAATGACATCAGGGAACTATTCCTGGTCTCGGAATTCCGTTCGGACCTCGATAACACAAAAACACGTCCCAAATCACAATAGGAAGTTAAGGGACTTCTAATTTCAATTTTGGGCGCCGAAATGCTCCCGGGTCATCAGAAACCCATTCCGAACATACGCCATGTCCGAAATCATCATACGAAGCTACCAGAATTGTTGAAACTCGATTCCGGGGTCGTTTACTCAAAATATTGACCAAAGTCAAACTTGGCCTTAAAGGCCAACCTTAAGGAACCAAGTGTTCCTATAGCACTCTAAACACTTCTGAATCCCGGACCACCCGCCCCCCCAAGTCATAAATCACAATAATCCTCTATGGGAAGTTTCATTTAGGGGAACGGGGTCCGATAACGCAAAACGGCCGGTCGGTTCGTTACATTCTCCACCTCTTAAACAAACGTTTGTCCTCGAACGGGTCTAGAATCATACCTGAAGTGCTGAATAAGTGTGGATATGTGCTTCGCTTGTCCTCCTCGGATTCCCAGGTCGCCTCCTCAACTGGTTGGCCCTTCCACTAGACCTTTACGGCAGAAACTCTCTTGGACCTCAACTGGCGGTCATGTCTATCAATAATAACAATTGGCTCCTCCTCGTATTCCAACCTCTCATCCAACTAAATAGTGCTGAAATCAACCATGTGAGAGATGTCAGCGTGGTACCTCCGGAGCATGGATACATGAAAAACTGGATGAACTCCTGATAAACGAGGAGGCAAGGCCAGCTCATAAGCAACCTCCCCAACTCGCCTCAACACCTCGAAAGGACCTATAAACCTCGGGCTTAGCTTGCCCTTCTTCCCAAACCTCATAATACCCTTCATAAGCGAGACTTTCAACAAGACCTTATATCCCTCCATAAATGATACATCACGCGCCCTCTGATCCGCGTAACTCTTCTGTCTGGACTGCGCTGTGCGGAGCCTCTCCTGAATCGACTTCACTTTCTCCAAAGCATCCCTCACAAGGTTGGTGCCATATAACTTAGCCTCACCGGGCTCAAACCACCCGATAGGAGAACGACATCGCCAACCATACAAAGCCTCAAATGGTGCCATCTCAATGATGGACTGATAACTATTATTGTAAACAAACTCGGCCAAAGGAAAGAACTGGTCCCACTGAACTCCGAAGTCAATCACACATGCCCTGAGCATGTCCTCCAATATCTGAACTGTACGCTCCGATTGACTATCAGTCTGAGGGTGAAATGCTGTGCTGAGGTCTATCTGGGTATCCATCTCACTATGCAATGCTCTCCAGAAGTGCGAGGTGAACTGAGGACCCCGATCTGATATAATGGACACCGACACACCATGCAACCAGACTATCTCCCGAATGTAGATCTGGGCCAACCTCTCAGAAGTATAAGTAGTAGCTACTGGAATGAAATGCACCGATTTGGTCAATTTATCCACAACAACCCAAACCGCGTCAACCTTCCGCAAGGTCCGAGGAAACCCAACCATGAAGTCCATAGTGATGCGCTCCCATTTCCACTCAGGAATGGGCATCTGCTGAAGTAGGCCTCCTGGCCTCTGGTGCTCATACTTAACCTGCTGGCAATTAAGACACCTAGCCACATACTCCACAATGTTCTTCTTCATTCGCCTCCGCCAGTAATGATGCTTCAAATCACGATACATCTTCGTAGCACCTGGATGAACAGAATACCGAAAACTGTGTGCCTCCTCTAGAATCCTCTCCCTCAGGCCATCAACCTTAGGAACGCATAAGCGGCCCTGAAGTCTCAGAACACCATCCTCGCCAATAATAACCTCTTTGGCCTTAACCTGAACCACTGTCTCTCGTAGCTCAGCCAAACACGGATCATCATAAAGCTGAGCCTTAATCTCCCCAATAACGAAGACTGAGCAACCACATGTGCAGGAACTCGACGGGGCTCTGAAAGGTCTAATCTCACCAAGCGATTGGCCAAGGACTGAATGTCCAAGGCTAGAGGTCTCTCCTCTGCTTCAATATAAGCCAAGCTACCCATACTCTCTGCCTTCCTGCTCAAAGCATCTGCTACCACATTTGCCTTGCCTGGGTGATAAACAATGGTGATATCATAATCCTTCAACAACTCAAGCCATCTGCGCTGCCTCAAATTAAGATCCTTCTGTTTGAGCAAGTGCTGCAAGCTACGGTGGTCTGTATAAACCTCACAGGGAACTCCATACAAGTAGTGCCTCCAAATCTTAAGAGCATGAACAATCCTGCCAACTCCAAATCATGCACAAGATAATTCTTCTCATGAACCTTCATCTGGCGTGAAACATAAGCAATAACTCTCCCCCTGCATCATAACACACCCCAATCCAATGTGTGAAGCGTCACAATATACTGTATACATCCCAGAACCGGAAGGCAATACTAGAACTGGTGCTGAGATCAATGCTGTTTTGAGCTTCTGAAAGTTCACCTCACACTCGTCAGACCATCTAAACGGGGCATTCTTCTGAGTCAATATGTTCAATGGAGAAGCAATAGAAGATAACCCCTCCACAAATCGGCGATAATAGCCTACTAGGCCCAAAAAGCTCCTGATCTCTGTAGCTGAAGTAGGACGCGACCAACTCTGAACTACCTCGATCTTCTGAGGATAAACCTTGATATCCTCTCTGGATACCACATTCCCCAAGAATGCCACAGAATCCAACCAGAACTCACACTTGGAGAACTTAGAATATAGCTTCTGTTCTCGCAAAGTCTGGAGTACAACTCTCAAATGCTGCTTGTGCTCCTCCAGGCTACGTGAGTAAATCAAAATGTCATCAATGAAGACAATGACAAAGGAATCAATATACGGCCTGAACACCCTATTCATCAAGTCCATGACTGTTGCTGGGGCATTAGTCAAGCCAAAGTACATCACCAGGAACTCATAATGGCCATATCTCGTACGAAAAGCAGTCTTCGGAACATCTGAAGCCCGAATCCTCAACTGATGATACCCCGATCTCAAATCAATCTTAGAAAACACACGAGAACCCTACAACTGGTCAAACAAATCATCAATGCGCGACAAAGGATACTTGTTCTTAATGGTAACCTTGTTCAACTGGCGGTAATCAATACACATCCGCATGGACCCATACTTTGTCTTCACGAATAGAACTGGAGCACCCCGCGGTGATACACTCGGCCTGATTAACCCCTTAGCTAACAAATCCTCAAGCTGCTCCTTCAACTCTTTCGGAGCCATACGGTACGGAGGAATAGATATAAGCTGGGTGCCTGGAGCTAAATCAATGCAGAAATAAATATCACAATCCGGAGGCATGCCCGGAAGGTCCGAAGGAAATACATCAACAAACTCTCGAACAACTGGCACTGAATCAATCATTGGAGACTCGGTGGTGGTGTCCCGCACATAGGCGAGGTAGGCCAGACAACCCTTCTCGACCATGTGTCGAGACTTCAGGAATGAAATAACCCGGCTGGCTGCACTAACTGAGGAACCTCTCCACTCTAGCCTAGGCGACTCTGGCATGACTACTGTCTTGGCATGGCAATCTAGCACGACGTGATAAGGAGATATCCAATCCATGCCTAAAATAATCTCGAAATCAACCATGTCGAGCAATAATATATCCTCTCGAGTCTCGAACCCACAAAATAAAATCACACAGGACCGACAGATCTGGTCTACAACCACAGAATCGCCCACGGGAGTGGACACATAAATAGGAGAACCCAAGGACTCACGAGGGACATCCATAAAATGATCAAATAAGACCGAAACATATAGGAATAAGTGGATCCTGGATCAAATAACACTGATGTCTCTCTACCACATACTGTAATAATACCCTGTGATCACGGTGTCTGAGGCCACTGCATTTGATCTGGCCGGGATAGCATTGAATCTAGATGGAGCACCGGAAGACTGACCTCCGCTGGAATGAATAGGGGCCGACAGAGCTCCCCTTACCTGGCCTCCACCTCTAGGATGACCTCTACCAGTCTGCCCTCCACCTCTGGGAAGACGAACCGCCGGTGCTGAAAGTGTAGGCTGATAGCTCTGCTGAACAGCCTTGCCCCGAATCCTGGGACAAGTCCTCCTCATATGGCCTGGATCCCCACACTTATAACATCTAGCTGGTGGCATGGCCTGCTTCCCTGAAGAAGGACACTGGACAGCTAGGGGGCGGTGAGAACTCTCTGGCATGGCACTGAAGTAAGGACTAGAAGACCCCTGATGACCGTAATATCCGCCTGAGGAACCCTAAATGTCTGGTGGGCGGTAGGAACTATCTGGCATGGCGCTAAAATAGGGCCTCACTGGAGCACCACGGGGAGGTGGTGGAGGAGCTGAATATGGAGGCCTGCTAGGCTGTCCTCTACTGAGCTGACCTCTACCCCTGGCTGGGGCACCTCTTAAATCTCCTGAAAATCTAGCTCTCTTATCCTGCTGACCCTGCTCTCTACCTCTAGAACGATAACCCTCAATCCGGCGAGCTATCTCGACCACAAGATGATAGGGAGTCCCTATCTCCATCTCTCGGGCCATGTTGGCCCTAATACCTGAGTGAAGCCCAGCTACAAATCTCCGCATTTTCTCAGCATCAGTAGGAAGTATCATAAGGCTATGACGATACAACTCAGAAAACCTGGCCTCGTAGTCTGTCACTGACATCTGCCCCTGCTCCAACTGCTCAAACTGATATCGCAGCTCTTCCCTCTCGGAGGGTGGAATATACCTATCCAAGAACAACTGAGTGAACTGATCCCAAGTGATGGAAGGGGAACCTGCCGGTCTACCCAGGATATAGGCCTGCCACCATCTGCGGGCCCTTCCCTCAAGCTGAAAAGTAGTGAAGTCCACTCCATGGGACTCCAGTATCCTCATGTTGTGCAGTATGTCCCTGCACTTATCAATAAAGGCCTTGGTATCCTCGCCCTTCTCATCCCCGAATATAGGAGGTTTAAATCGGTTCCATCTATCCAGTAACTTCTGCGGATCACCATCCGCAGCTAGTTTGAGTTCAGGTTCTGTCGCAACAGGCTGGGCCCCACCCACGGGCAGTGTACCCAGGGTATGATGAACTGCTACTGCCTGACCTGCAGCCTGGGCGATAAGAGTCTGGGCCCCCCTCCCGCCTGATATGTGGCCGGATCTGTCGAAAATAAACCGGCCTGGGACATCGTGTCCATGAACCGCATCATGCGGCCCATGATCTCCTGGAATCCTGGCGCCGTCATAAAGTCCACTGGAGCAGGACCTGCTGGGGGAACCTTACCCTACTCCTCTATAGTAGGGTCCTCTAGTGGTGGTATGACTGGAATAGCTCGGGGACACCCTCGTCCCCTACCTCGGGCCGGTGCCCTCCCCCGGCATTTGCCACGGCCTCGAACAACGGGGGTGGCGGCCCCTCCTAGGTCTGGAATATCGGATGCACGCGTCCTCACCATCTGTGAAATTTAGTAAACCATTGACTGCACGATAGAATAAAAATAAGGAGAGGCTTTCCTAACACCCTATAGCTTCCCGAAGATAAGTACAGACATCGCCATACCGATCCGCAAGACTCTACTAGGTTTGCCCGTGACTTGTGAGACCTACATGAACCTAGTGCTCTAATACCATGTTGTCACGACCCAAAATACTAACTCGGGTCGTGATGGTGCCCAACACTAGGATTAGGCAAGCCCCCACTTAAATTACTAAGGATTCCTTCCATGCTTGGTTAAACATCCCAATACGTGCCAAGTTTTAAAGTTCAAAACATTTAATGAAAAATATAGCTAGCCATTTTTACCAAAAGTAGTCAAAAAGAGGAATGAGCCAATATATATATATATACACAGACCGCAAACCAAAATAACGACTACGTGTGTGCCAGGAACTAGTGTCACAAGTCCTACGGGCATACTAACAGAATATACAAAACGTAATATACAATCCCACTGACTGAAAGAAATAGACGGGAAATAAGCAAAATAAAACTCCATGGTGCTTCCAAGGATCGTCAGGAGAAGCAGCTCACCGTGAAGTCGGGTCCAACTAAGATCAGAATCGAGCTCCGGTCTGATAACCAGATGCACCAGTCTCAGAACCTGTACAATTAAGTACAGAAGTGCAGCATGAGTACATAAAACAAATATGTACCCAGTGAGTATCCTGCCTAACCTCGAAGAGGTAGTGATGAGAGGTAGATGTGATACTTACTAGGGTCAACATTTCTAAATAACATGATTTAATAGGAACTAGGCATGCATAACAGTCGTAGAAATCACAAAGATATAAATTATCAAGTATAATTGTATTTACCTTTGCATGTCAAATTTCACTAGCACATAATGTACTAAATTCCCTTATTACATGAACCAGTTTATACAATTACAACCAATTCCCAGTAAATCATACAACACATAATAGGCCGGAAGCGTACTGCCGAAACGTCACGAAAATAAATGTGCACTGACTCGAACTATAGATGCATCTATTACCCCGCTCGCGAATTGAACATGCGATACAATTGATATAATAGTAGGGCTATTCCGCTCACGAATCATACATGTGACGCGGTGCCGTATACATACATAAAAATACCATTTTTAAGGAATTAACAGAGATTATTCTTTAAGGCAAGGACTTAAGCAATATATCATGAAACACAACTTCCTAATATTCTCATGCCAAATCAAGGATAATAAGAAACTCAAAATACGTTTAGGAATATATGTAAGGCACATATAAACATGCTCGTGAGTCCTAGAACTACCCAACATAACATAGTAGTAGCTACGCACGGACTCTCATCACTTCGTGCGTGCGTAGCCCCCCAAATAAGGACATGCAATTATTTATAATCACCTATGGGGACAATTCCCTCTTACAAGGTTAGAAAGGAGACTCACCTCGTGATGAATCTACTCCCCGGACAAAGAACGCGCCCGAAACTTTGAACTCTACACCCAAGGACTCGAAACTAGCCAAATGTTATACAAATTCATCAATTTATGCTCAAAGTATGGAAATCCTCCTACTACTAAGTCAAATTTTCCATTCTTGAAGAAATCCTAAAATCCAACCCCGGGACCGCATGCTCGGATTCCAAAAGTTTTTGAAGGAAATACTCACCCATAGCCTAAGGATTATTAATACTAAGTCAAATTTTCCATTCTTGAAGAAATCCTAAAATCCAACCCCGGGACCGCATGCTCGGATTCCAAAAGTTTTTGAAGGAAATACTCACCCATAGCCTAAGGATTATTAATACATGATTTTTACTTGATTTCATAGCTAATTGACAGGTAATTTTTCTAAATTCTCGAAGGCCCTAGGTTACTACCCAAATTCCTAAATTTTCCACTAATTAAGTAGTTAAATCCTACTAAGAATGCATGCATTAACCACTTTAAGATAGAATTTACTTACCTTTTAGTGGTTGGGTCATTAAGCCCTTTTCCCAAGATCTCAAGGTGTTCTAATGGAGGAGGAAATGAAGAAATAATGATGAATCCCGTATTTAAGAAACACACTGTCTGACAGTGTTTCCGCACCTGTGGCTCGAGGACCGCACCTGCGAGAAAAGGCTCGCACCTACGGAAATGGACGAGGAAACCTGAGGCCGCACCTGCGGAGGGGAGACCGCACCTGTGGCTCCGCTCCTGTGGAACTTTGTCCGCAGCTGTGATAAATGGACTACCTGCTGGGGGTCACACCTGCGACTGGGAAACCGTACCTGCGGATCACACCAGAACAGGTGCACCAGCAGCTATTTCTGCTGGTTTTTTTGTGCTCGTGTGGTATCTGAGAGGCACATGGGCCCACCCGATCCCCCGTCCAAATATACCAAAAAGTCTCAAATCATAATATGGACTCGCTCGAGCCTTAGAAACACCCAAAACAATGCTAAAACTCAAAATCACACCTCAAAACCCCTAGAACCAAACTTAGGAACTTTAAGTTTTCTTGACTTTGCTAAAAACGCACCGAACCGACCTACACTACTCGGAATGACACCAAATTTTGCAGGCAAGTCATTAATGACATAAGGGAACTATTCTCGGTCTCGAAATTCCTTTTGGACTTCAATAACACAAAAACACGTCCCAAACCACAATAGGAACTTAAGGGACTTGTAATTTCAATATTGGGCGCCGAAACGCTCCCGGGTCATCAGAAACCCATTCCGAACATATGCCCAGGTCCGAAATCATCATACGAAGATGCCAGAATCATCGAAACTTGATTCCGGGGTCGTTTACCCAAAATGTTGACCGAAGTCTAACTTGCCCTTAAAGGCCAACCTTAAGGAACCAAGTGTTCCTATAGCACTCTAAACACTTCCGAATCCCGGACCACCCTCCCCCGTAAGTCATAAATCACAATAAGCTGCTATGGGAAGTTTCATTTAGGGGAACGGGGTCCGATAACGCAAAACGACCGATCGGGTAATTACACATTATTGATTCACCTTAATGTTGATCTATCATCTACCACTGATAAATTGACCTTTTTTGTAATACTGCCGCTAGGGCTCACGTCTCATCGGGGAATATCTAAAATGATCAGACTGATCCACCTGGGGCGATACCATGCTTTCACAACCGTATTTCATAGCATCCCAATGTGATTCACCTTTCGTGGGTATTTTCATCTAGTACAATTCATGAAATTTCCCTTTTTCTTTTTCTTCAAATCATTATTCAATCGCAGGCCCAAACGTCAACCTTCATCTATCACAATTACACCCTCATTCTACTACCAAGGTAGCATTCCATCTCTTCTAAATGCTACTAGTCTTGGACTCCTTTGAGTTCATTCAGGCTATACTGAGCTTTCTACTGCTTAGAGAAACCATTATCTCTCTTGTTTTCATGGGCTTATTCTTGAGTACTTATACATTTCTTATCAGCTCCTCACTCACCCTTTCTTATTATTACTCCTATCATAAAACCTTTTCGATTTACTATAATTTAGCTTGCGACCTATACATGTCTATTTATACTATTTGCAACCTCCCTTCAACTTACTTACACCATAGATTTCCTTATGTTATTCTGAAACATCAAGCGATACATCACATCATCTCTAACTCTTCTTTACTCTCTTGGCTAGATCTCTCGGTACCTAGAAACCATAAGCTAGAAGATATGCTACTGACGATGCCGCTATTAGTCCTGGATACTTAGTCCCCGCGCTTATAGCCCCTCTATCTGAAGTATGGATTATCCACAATCATCTGCACTTGAGTATCTCATACGTTATTCACCTTTGCCTTACTTACCTTAAAACATCGCATCACATCTTCTATCTCTTTCATGGCCTCCCTTCCACATAGGCATAATTCACATCCACAACTTGAAGCTTTATTATACTACTTGCACTTCTTGTGGATTCACAATCTGGTGAGATCTTCATACTGCCCCCTTGTTGCGTGCATACTTATCTTATCTTAGTGCCCACACATATTGGAATTCCATACAACTCATATGATCTTGAATATCACTTCTGATTTTTCTCCTCGTTCATTAGCCACAGTAGGTGCCACCTTCTTATGGAGTGCATACAATGTTGTTGTGAGACTGTTGTTACATGACCATTTCCTCTTTAGGTCACTGTGCTTAGGTTGAAGTTGTCTTCCTTATTTCCTCAGCTAGTCTTTCATTGTAGTACTTAGGGAGGACCCTCTGATTCTTGCAAGGCTGCAAGCTTATTACATCGTTTATCCGGCGAAAATTTTTATGTTCTTTCTTACTTGTAATTATCATTACTTACCTTCATGCCCTTGTGCTCGTAAGGTTGCTTCTGAGCTGATACTTTGATTGTCTTCCCAGTGGCACTCTTTTTATCTCTGTAACACTCATATGGTACCTTTACTACCCCAACTCCTATATTAATATTTCTCAAGGTTACGATGTCATACCTGCAAGACTGAATGCCTCATGTTGGGGTTCACTATGTTTATCTTGCATGATCTGTTAATTTGTCTGTATCCTCTTGTCTAGCAATAACTAGGCTTTTCCTGAATCAACTAATGACTACTCGTTGGTCCATTCTCATATCAGTATTTTGCGTAATCATTTTTAGGTTATTTTTTTTGTCTTAACTTACCTCTCGTGCTGGCTCCTTATTTATCAAAAACATCCTGGGTCGGAACCCTTACTTCCTCTCCTTGACGTCGTGCTTTCATAATGTTCTAGAGTCGTAGCATATTCGTAGGATTTGAGTAAGTGCGATCTCGTTCATTTCTCATTCTTTTTTATTGCATTCTTCCTTTACCATTCCATAGTTACTCGAATCACTTAATTCTGACTTAATTTCACATCACTCCATATTTCCCCCCTTTAGGGGAGTACTAAAAATTAGTGCTATGATGATCAATGTATAGATGTTTTACCTCTTCATCTTTGGCGTCTTTTCACATCATCGATGACCCTTACATGCCTTGCGGTAATATTTTTGTATCAAGGATAATAAAATTCCTTATCATGAGGGTGACACTTAGTGTAACTGGCACATGTAGTCCCTTAAGCTTAAGTTTTCTCACATTGCTTGCTTTTGGGAAGCGTATCCCTGAATGACCATTCTCTGAATTTCTTATGAATCTTTATTCTCCATTCTATTATTGTCGGAACGAAATCTGAAATTCTCACAATACCGACTGTTATCAAATCACTCAGTCCCTAATTCATGTTTAGTTTATCTTGTTCATCGGTCCATACTAATTTCTATTATTATGGGGTCTCACTTTTCCTACTGGTAATTACGTTGGAGTCACGAACTTATTTCTCGAAATGAGGATATTCCTTTATGGCCTATACTCTTTTGTTGTATTAAGGCTTGTCACCTCTCGTCTTTTCCTTCACTTGACCATAGACTTTGTAATACTGTCATCGTTTGATCTACCGTTGTCATCCATGTATCATATATTACTCATAATGCTTTATTGACTCTCTTCTTATTTCCCGCTAATGTTTATATCTATCACTTTATTCTAAAAACTTCAACAAGACATTCTTTTGCTTTTAGCTCCCCTTTGCTCTGTCCAGTTGCTCTTCGGGTTGCTCAACGTTCTCGCTCTACTAGGGATGGGACCTACACTAAGATAATATTTATCCCTTCCAGAATTTCAGTGCTAATCTTCTGAATTCTTGATCATTCTAGTATTCACATCTAATTGTAATATTCTAGAGTGCACCATTTGGGTGTCTCACAAGGAGATCTATTAGCACGTTTGCAATATCCTTCGAAATTGTCAACTAATACAAACAATCCATCCACCATTTTGGGTCACTCTAACCTCAGCCGGATCCTGATATCCCATCCTTTTCTTAACTATACCTGTTAGCCCCTATAGGTCATAACTGAGATGGGTGTGGCCAATTATATATACCTCTATTACTGTTGAAGGTAACTCACAATGCCTATATTTTTCTACTTGAGTTGAAAATATCGATAATCTTCATTAACTGGTACCTCTTACCCTTCTCATCTTACTCATTTTACTTGTTGAAGCTTGTATCTACCTTCTGAATCTGTCATTGCGTGTCACCATAGGGGTGTATAGCTATTCTTGACTTAAGGTTCCTTATCGATAGGCCTACACGTCTTAGTACACACATGATCTACTGAAGACCTTACATTTACTCATCATAAGAACAAAATCGAGTTCCTCTGACTCAAATCTCCCACAGCCACATGCAATCTCTTACCAACTATCTTTTGGTTATAGGTATCGTCTTATTACGAGTAACATAAAGTTTAGGAATTTTGAATTCTTAGAACTGAGCTCTACCACACGATCTAGAGTAAGAAGAAAGAGTGACAGTCCTAAATGCCTGTAACCTCCTCCTTATAAGTAAAGTGCAGGACATAACCATAAATAAGACTCTACTAGACACGACTTATAGACTTCCTAGGACAGAACTGCTCTGATACCACTTTTGTCACGCCCTGAACCTGGGGAGCGAGATCGGCACCCGATGCCTTACCTATCCATGCGTACCAACTTGCGACTAATGGAATCTGAACATATAATGTCATACTTTGGCCATGGGTCACATTTCAAGACAATTTGCGAATGCTGACTAAACATCAATATAAAGCTGGGCCGACAAGGTCGACATAACTACTACCGCTGGCAAACCAACAAAATATACATACAAGTCTTACAAGCCCAACATACTGCACTAACTGATAGGATATGTCTATAAGCCTCTAGTGATGGATGTACAATGATCGGAACAGGGCCCCGATCTATCCATAACATATATATACATATATACATCAGATGTACATAAAACTCTAGGCCCAACAACTTCGAAGGACGCGGATCTTACCGATCAAACTGAACTCTGGAAACACCTACTGAGGAGGTCTACTCGTCTGTCTGTCTGAACCTGCACGCATGAAATGCAGCGTCCCGACAAAAGGGACGTCAGTACAAAATAATGTACCGAGTATGTAAGCATCAGATTAACTGAAAGCTCAAACTGAACTGATAATATAATAACTGAAAGTAACTGAGAGTCAAAGATAATCTGAATATATGCTTATCTGCTGATACTGACTCAACTCTCTAAATATAGTAAGTAATATAGTTGTTCGGCCATATAGGGCTCGATATATATAACTGCTCTACCATAGTAGGCTTGCTCATAGACGCTCGACCATACTAGGCTCTATATCTCGGTCATGCTGGGCTCGCTCATAGGTGCTCGTCCACAGTAGGATTGGCATATAAATTACCATCTGGTCAGAGGCTGCCCAATAGGGGCCTGCCCATCGATTATAGCTCGATGGTAGTGAAAATACTGTAATACTGTATATATAGACTCTCTGCTCTCTTGACTGGAAGAAGACAATACCCAATTGAATATAAAGTCTCAATAAGGGAGAATACTATAACTTAGTAGACTAGGATAATGTATATACATTAGGGAGTATGAAATTCTCTTTATGCCTCGTTATCAAACATATGTAATTACGAGATCATGCCAGAATGAAGTAAAGGTTTAGCCTTAACATACCTGAACCGATTTTCTTGACAATCCCTTTAACACTTATTGACTGCGAGAACACATAACGACGGATCGAAGTAGGAAAAATCCGCATGATATTCTTGAGAAAGATTATACCGCGCTCCCTTAGAATCGCAAAATCCCGTTGCTACTACGCTAAGAAGTCTCGTATGAATTCTTGTTGAAGTGATTCACGTTACTAGTGAAAAGTATGATCTTTGTTGAAGCATTTCATCCGCTAGTAAGTGTGATGATATTCCTTCATTTGGTGATTTTAGAGAAGGTATTTTGTATTAGTGGGTGTGGGCCCCACTTTTGATGACTAAGCCACAAAGATTCCTCTAAATGTGTCACCTTTTTTGTGACTTTAAGAATCACCATTTTGCTTTGTTGTGCTGCCACATTGGAAGATATAATTCTTATCCAAATGTTTGAATTAATTATCCACTAATTACTTGATTAACTTGTTAATCTCCCATTTACCAATAATTAATCAATTACCCATATAATTAATAATTATCTCAAATTAGTTAAAATACTACCCACTTTTAACATTCCTTATATACCTTACTATCATGGTCATGTGGTACCTTGTATGGCATTAGTCCATAAATATCGAGTATTATAGCTCGGACCACATTTATCCCAAATTGCCAAACTTCGACCAAACCTATTTTCTTTAATTCACTTACTCTCTCAACTTCACAAATTTACTTTTCACTTGTTTGAAATAGCATAATACTTATAATCTCAAAATAATTTCCTTCCCGAACTTACGTCGATTAGTTTACGACGAAACTTTAACATACGAAAATGCGGAATGTAACACTCATTTCAAACCTTTCATCAATTTACTTATGGCGTACTTTCACGTACGAAAACATGGGGTGTAATAGTGCAGTCCGCACTTTGACACTGATTGGTCAGGTTGGCTTTCTGCGGTTGCATAAAACTGGGATGCGGCCACACTTCCTCTGATTGTGCGGACTGCAAATTTCTGAGTGCGGCCGCACTCTTGATCTTGGACTGGGACTGGGCTTCATTCTGCGGGCCGCACATTTATGAGTGCGGCCGCACTTTGGCATCCTACGGCCACACAATAATAGTGCGGTCAGCATATCTTCAAGCTCCCAAAAGATGGCTCCCTGAATCTCATCTTCTGCAGCCGCACAATAATTGTACGATCCACACTCATGTGAAGGAATCCTATCAATGTATCTTTAGAGTTTGCGGCCGCACATAGTATTGAGCGGTCCTCACTTTGGCCCTTTCTGCCTTGTTTTGGTCCTTATCCAATTTTACTCCTTTTTGAGTTGATTTTCACTTCTTTGGCTTGTTTCCCAATATTCCTGCAAGAAAGCACATTTCATTAGTTCTCGAGAATACCTTTAATCATTTTTGAGCTAAAACGTAAGTAAAAGAAAGAAAATAAGCAGTCAAAATTCCTACTTATAAGCCACCTAGCTTCTGGTGCTCATACTTAACTTGCTGGTAATTTAGACATCTCACTACATACTCAACTATGTCCTTCTTCATCTTCCGCCACCAATAATTCTGCATCAGGTTACGATACATCTTTGTAACACCTGGATGAATAGAATACAGAGAATTGTGTGCCTCCTTTAGAATCTTCTCCCTTAAGCCATCAACATTAGGAACACATAGGGGCCCCTGGAGTCGCAGAACACTATCCTCACCGAAAGTAACCTCCTTAGTACGATACAAATGCACATTGATCGGTTCAAATAATGAATATTGAGCCACAACACATGCAATAAGTCAACTGGGCTCTGAAATATCCAACATTAGCCAAGGACTGAATGTCCAAAGCCAATGGCATCTCCTCTACTTAAATTAATGCCAAACTACCCATACTCTCGCCTTTCGGCATAAGGCATCCACGGCCACATTCGACTTGATTGGATGGTAAAGAATGGTAATATCATAGTCCTTCAGTAACTCAAGACACCTACACTGCCTCAAATTAAGATACCTCTACTTCAGAAAATGCTGCAAACTGCAATGAACGGTGTAAACCTCACATGACATGCCATAAAGATAATGCCTCCATAGCTTGAGAGCATGCACTATCGCGGCTAACTCAAAATCATGTACGGGGTAATTCTTCTCGTGGGGATTCAACTGACATGAAGCATATCCAAGAACTCACACCTCCTGCATCAATACACAACCCAAGCCAACGCACAATGCATCTCAATACATGGTATACATCTCTGAGCGAGAGGGCAACATTAACACCGGTATTGTAGTCAAAGCGTCTTGAGCTTATGAAAGCTCGCCTCACAATCATCGAACCATTTGAATGGACCACCCTTCTAGGTCAATCTAGTAAAAGGTGCTACAACGAGAAGCCAACCATGAACCAACGATAATAACCTACTAACCCCAAGAAGCTGCTGATCTCAGTCGCTATGGTAGGACAAGGAAAACTCTGGACTGCCTCGATCTTCTTGGGATCCACCTTATACCCTCACCTAATAAAACATGCCCTAAAAATCCACGGAATCTAACTGAGACTCACACTTGGAGAACTTAGCATATAACTTATGTTCCCATAAGGTCTGAATCACTAACCTCAAATGTTGCTCGTGCTCCCCCATACTACGCGAGTAGATCAATATGTCATCAATAAAGACAATGTCAAATGATTCAAGATATGGCCTGAACACCCAATTTATCAAATCCATAAATGTCTCTAGAGCGCTAGTCAATCCAAAAGACATTACTAAAAACTCATAGTGCACATACCTGATCTGAAAAGTTGTCTTCGGAATATCTGAAGCACGAATATTCAACTGATGATACCCTGATCTCAATTCGATCTTAGAGAAAATCCTGGCACCCTATAATTGGTCAAATATGTCATTAATACGCTGCAACGGGTACTTATTATTGATGGTGACATTATTCAATTGGCGGTAATTAATGCACACTGCATACTCCCATCCCTTTTTTTACAAATAACACTAGTGCGCCCCAAAGCGACATACTGGGTATGATGAACCTCTTCTCAAGCAATAATTAAATCTGCTCCTTTAACTCTCTCGACTCATTTGGATCCATGCGATAAGGCGAAGTAGAAATAGGCTGGGTGCCTGGCACCAAATCAATACCGAAATCTATATTCCTATCCGGCGGCATACCTGGTAGATCAACAGGAAATACGTCAAAAAACTCTCGTACTACCGGTACTGAATATAATGCAGGACTATCTGCAGTAGTATCCCGAACAAAGGCCAAATAGGCCAAACAACCCTTCTCGGCCATATGTCGAGCCTTCAAGAAAGAAACAACCCGACTGGAAGTACCAACAGACGAACCTCTTCACTCTAATCTAGGAAACTCAGGCATCGCTAAAGTAACAATTTTGGCATGGAAATCAAGAACGACATGGTACAGAGACAACCAGTTCATTCCCAGGATAATCTCGAAATCAACCATATCGAGCAATAGAAGATCTTCTATGGTATCATAACCACAAAAAGTAACCACACAAGACCGGTAGACCCGATCCACGATACCAGAATCACCCACTGGCATGGACACATATACAGGAACACCCAAGGATTCGCGAGATACATCTAGATAGGGAGAAAATAGAGAAGAAACATAGGAATAAGTAGACCCTGGATCAATTAATACCGAGGCATCCCTACGAAAGACAATCACTACATCAGAGACGGCTGCCTCTGGCCTGGATGGGAAAGCATAGAATCTAGATATAGCACTATCTTACTAGCCTCCACCTTTAGGCGACCCCGCTAGTGCGGTAATCATTGGCCGATGGTCCTACTGTACGACCTTGCCCCGAAGTCTAGGATAAAACCTCTTGAAGTGGCGAAACTCTCCGCACTCAAAACAACCCCTCAAAGCAGTGGATTGCTGACCTGAAGTCTGACCTTGATGGCCTGAATACCCACTAGAGGAACCCTGAATAGTTGGCGGACAATAAGTACTCTCTGGAATAGCACTAAAGTAGGGTCGTGTTGGAGCACTCCGAGTAGGCGGTCTGCCCCTAGGTGGGACACCACTGAATCTACCAAATTGTCAGGGTCGTTTATCCCTCGGTGCAAACTCTCCACTGCGATTGTGGATATGCTCGATCCCCCGAGCTATATCCATAACCTGATGAAAGGGAATCCCCATCTCTGCCTCATGGGCCATAGAAACCTGCATAGGGTGCCTACGGCAAGGAACTTCTGCACCCTCTCTACATTTGATTCCTAGTGCATTTGGAACACATAAAACAACACCGGAATAAAAAATTGCACCTCCAAACCTCATTAATCAATTTCTAAGCTTCAAACCCATTGCAACCTGTCACACCTTATTTTTCCCGAGGATATGGATTTTTTCCAATTAAAGTGACATTATTCGAAATGGGAGTATTTATTTAATTTAGAGTCTCCACCTGAAATTATTTTTATGGTGTCCCAAGTCACCGGTTTATTTTTAAATCCTAAATCGAGGAAATTGACTCTGTTTTAATTCCACGAAACTAGAAGATCGGATAAGGAATTATGTTAACCCAGGAGAAGGTGTGAGGCACTCCCAGATTATGTGGTTTTGGCACATTCGCTTTTAATCATACATGGCTTAATTTAAAGTTAATTACGCATTTTAGAACCTATGTGCGTTTTACCTTTTACCTCTTTTGAATTATTTGATTATGACGTTATGGATAGATCTTCGAAACGGATCATATGTGTGTAAATCCATTTTATTTGGAGTGCTAAAATCATATCACGCGTACGTGTACACAATTAATCACCCGTTATTAATTATTAAGCTTGTTTTGCCAAAGTTGCATGAACGCATACTTCAATTGTAATTTTGGGAATCACAATTATGTTACACGAACGAATACATAATCGCGATAGATTAATTAAAAGCACGCCTAGATTACTCTAACGATGTTCATTATTCTTACTTTTCCTAAATTTTGAAATTATTGTGAGGTCAAGAACTATGAAGGTTATTTGTGAATGTCGTAGGTATTATGGAAGTCATTTGAAGTTATATTAATTTATAAAAGAGATCTAGCTTACATGTTTATTGGGAACATGCAAACAATTTTGATTATTCTTCTTGCCTTGGGCCCAAAACGTGGGTCATATAACATTACTGACTAATGATGCCTAAAGTTAAGTAAAAATTGTGTGGGGTAGCCACTTTTTAAAGTGGTATTTACTTTTTATCCAGTATTTTGAATGCTGAGAAAAAGTAGCCACTAGTCTATTAAAATTAATATGAAAAGACAGTGTTACCCTTTCTTTCCCAAACGGAAATACGCCGATGCATTCATTTCATCCCTTGTCTGCTAGGTCTGTTAAAGATTTGGTTGATGAATACTTGGTCGAAAATACTCCTGACTCCTCCACTTCTTCTGACTTTTTCCATGGTCTCAAAAAATTGATGGGATTTTCACAAGATAATAATTAATAGTAGAACCCATTTCAGTTTTTGTTGTTGATTTTAGCTAATTCTTTGTTGTATTTTGAAGATTCTATCCAAATTACCAACACTCAATCACCCATATCGCACTGTTCTTTTCAACTGTACGAAGAAATTGAATGAAATATGACTGCGACTGTGAGTTGATCCAAAGATTTAGTATATAATTTGAATTGATACAACATATGAATATAATCCAAAGGTGGATTCATGATATAAAATTGAAGTTAAGGACATGTAGTCCTGAATTTAAGTTCAAAATTTAAGGACATGTAGTCTTAAAGTTCTGAAGTTAAGTTTCAAAAGTTAAGGACATATCGTCCTAAGTCCCGAACTTAGAGTTCCAAGTTCAAAGTTAAGGACATGTAGTCCTGAACTTAGAGTTCCAAGTTCAAAAGTTAAGGACATGTAGTCCTGAACTTAAGTTCAAAAGTTAAGGACATGTAGTCCTGAAGTCCTGAACTTAGAGTTCCAAGTTCAAAAGTTAAGGACATGTAGTCCTGAAGTTAAGTTCAAAAGTTAAGGACATGTAGTCCTGAAGTTAAGTTCAAAAGTTAAGGACATGTAGTCCTGAAGTTCTGAACTTAGAGTCCAAGTTCAAAAGTTAAGGACATGTAGTCCTGAAGTTAAGTTCAAAAGTTAAGGACATGTAGTCCTGAAGTAAAGTTCAAAAGTTAAGGACATGTAGTCCTGAAGTCCTGAAGTTAAGTTCAAAAGTTAAGGACATGTAGTCCTGAAGTCCTGAACTTAAAGTTCCATGTTCAAAAGTTAAGGACATGTAGTCCTCAATTTAAGTTCAAAAGTTAAGGACATGTAGTCCTGAAGTCCTAAACTTAGAGTTCCAAGTTCAAAAGTTAAGGACATGTAGTCCTGAAGTTAAGTTCAAAAGTTAAGAACATGAGCAGAAGGGTATTTTTGTCCGGGAAGTTAAAGTTTATTAAAACAGTGGCTAAAGACTAAAGACATTTTAAACAGTAGCTTAAAAGTAAATACATGTGTTATTAATGGCTAACCGTGCACTTCCCTCTAAAATTAATTTGCAAACAAATCATATGACCCGCTTACAAACTAATTATAAACTAATTAAACTAAACTAAGACAAAATACAACTTAATAAACCTCAAACAACTAATTAGAGATATTATGCAAATAATCAAACTTATGAGCATTTATATCAATATAATCTAACAGACTCTATTCTAACAAATAAACATCCAACATAATAAATTCAAAGATAAGTTCAAAGAGAGGAGGAACCTTTATTGCTAAAATTTCCAGCAGGTGCAGTGAAAGAGAAGCTCCAAAACAGTAATCTCAAGCAAGCTATGGACTAGAAACTTGAACCGGAATCGGCAACCCGAACGAACTCAGCTCGACTGGATTTGGATTGTGGTTTCGGGCTGATTTTCACATGATTGGGGTGGTTTTTCAACTGTATTGTTGAGTAATTTTGAGCTAGCTTTTGAAGCTAAAATGGTGGTGCTTTGAAGGAAGAGGAAGGTGTATTTGGGGTTGTTTCAAATGGATTTTCGGGGTTGTTCTGGGTCTGTTTTGGAGGCTGGTTTTGGTGCATTTTTGTTGCCTTTAAGCTCATGTTTTTGGACTGATTTTTGCTGGCCTTTGATGAAAGATCTAAATACATTTTGGGGCTGTTTTTGCTGGAGATTTCAGCTGTGTTTGAGAATATTTTTCAGCTCATTGTTGGAGTGATTTTATGTGACGTTCTAGGTTGTTTCAAGATGGTTAAAGGACTGTTTTTCATGGATTTTTACATGGGTTTGGGAGCTGGTTGGAGCCCGAGTTTTAAAGCTGAAAATGGTGGTTATTTTGGTTGATGTTACAGCTGAGTTTGAGAATTGCTCTAATGGTGGAAATAAGGTGGAATGGTGCTAGTAGTATATATCTTAGTGTGTGGATTAGTATATCTTGATTTGCACTTCCGCAATATTGGGTTTTGTTTGAAAATCTAACTTAAATTGCAAGTGCCATTTTAAAGAATGAAACTAGGAAATTATTTTTGGTTGTTTTTCAAATGATAAAAAGGCCTAGGGCTATGACCTTCACCTAGGTGTTCGCTTAATGGGTTGTAAACTTTAAATCTTGTTTTATTGGTCGAGGTGTATTATAGCTATCAACACTCAAGTACCCACTCAATAACTCTCGATCAGAGAGTGATTTTGCCCAATTTGACTTTCTCAATTCCAAATGGGTATTGACCCAATTTCTTGCTAACCAAGTTTTCCTAGACTAACCTCTCTTTTTCAACTAGGGACTAAGTCAAATAGGCATGAAATAATATTTGCAACCATTAATTCTTCAAATAAAAGCAAGAACAAGGCTAGATAATCAACACTCAATCATAAACAAGCAATAAATCAAACACCCATTAAGTTTATACACTAGGGTTGGGTCACAACCCTAGTGAAAATCTAGCTACTCATGCTTAAATTGGAAGAAAAAGAAAAAGAAAAAGAAGTGATAATTAAACTCATATTAAATATTAAAATGATGAAAGTAATAAAGGAGCAAAGTAAAACATCTAAAGTAGCTGCTGATGTCAAAAGTTAATCTAAAAAAGTGAAACTCTTCTATTTATACAGTGTTGGAATTTTTGGAAAAAAATGCCCTTTCGGAGGTTCTGCAGCTGCACAATTCTATGTGCGATCCGCACTTTGCTTCAACCTGGCAGGAATGGAAACCTGCGACAGCATAATTCTGAACTACGACCACACTTCTCTCTTTCTGATCCGAACATTTCTAAGTGCGGCCGCACATTGCTCTTTTGCGGACCGCACAAATATGATTGCGGCCGCGTAGCTAATCTTCTACGGCCGCATAATAATTGTGCGGTCTGCACTTCTGTTGAACTTGAATGTAGTTCTCTAAACTTTTGCTCTTGCCCAAGTTTTGCGGTCGCACATTTCATGTGCGGACTGCACTTTGCACTTGCCTCTGATGGGATTTTCTTCACAATCTGCGGCTGCAGATGATAATCTGCAGTCCGCACTTGTGAGTTTCTGTGCCTGTTTTAGTCCTTGAGTTCAGACCAATCCTTATTGAGTTGGATTTCATCTTTGGGGCTTATTTTCCAATATTCCTGCAATTAAGCATATTTCATCAGTTTTCGGGAATACAATTAAACGCTTTTGGACTAAAACAAAAGTAAAAATGTGCTAATAAGTAGTCAAAATCCTCATTTATCAACTCCCCCAAACTTAAGTTTTTGCTTGTCCTCAAGCAAATAAGGTAATTATTACCTCCACAACATAAGAGCTATTCCAGCTAATAAAAAATGCATCAATCAGTTGGGACCAATAATGCGACACTTGAGCACCAAGAGTTGATTTCAACATCAAGGAAGCTCGATCTTTCATGTAAGTCATTTTGTGGATCCCAAACTCCTCCTCCTCTACTCTCCATTTGAATATCTCACTTAAGAATGTAGCACTCAATTCAAAGATTGTTGAAAGGTTCCCTCATCTCTCTCATAAGAATGTCACAAGTATGACTTTAAGTACCATAGGCTTGCACCTCATGTAAATCACCACCAATGTAATCTCACTCGGCTTGCAATCATGTAGGGCTTTTTCGGAAGGCAATGAAGGCTTTTGGACTAAGGTTGGATATGCTATAATAGAAAGGGTTCATCTTTCCTTAAGCACTCCATTTTCTCTTATCAGCTCATGCTTTTTCCAAATCTTTGAGGCATTTTCTTTTCATAGGGGAATTAGAGAGACTTAGCATCACTCTTTCTTGGTCATGACATTCATTTTCTCCTTCTTTGCTTTCTCCATGCTTTGCATCATTAATATTATTTGAAATCCCTTCAAATCTTCAACTTATTCACTTTCTTTTTTATTTTTCTTTTTTTCTTTTTCTTGCCTTTCCTTATCTTCATTTCTTTTCTCTTTTTGTGCCTTGATAACTTTTTCAAATCCTCGTCTATCCCCCAAACTTACATTTTTAGCCAATTATTTCATAACAGTGTTAAGGAAAGCTCGAGTGTCAAGAGAGGGTCACGACAGAACGGGTAAAGGCTTGTAACATGGTGATCAATTGAGAAAGATTCTAGGCTCAAGTGGGTTGACTAGGGATAACAACGTTGGTGGGCCATGGAAAATTTCAAGTGAGTCAAGGAGAGCCTACAATCACTTCTCAAGCCAAGCAAAACTTAAAATTTCACGTAGAAACACATTCGGGGTAAGTTCTAGACTATTTGCATGGGTACTTGGACTTGCAACAAAAACATCTCACCTCACGCAACTTGATTGTTACAAAGGATAGAGTCAATGGCCCACAACTCAAGATTGAAAATCACTATGGCTTGACTTAAACCATTCGATGATTGCCTAAGTCAACAACAAGAGTCACAAGGTCACTAACTAGAGTTATTTCTTTCCAAAAACCTTGTTTTTAACCATAAGCATGTAGTTAAGTGTGTTGGTACCAAGTGAAGCATGTTTGACTCTTCGATCTTGACTCAATTAGGTCTTTTTATTCATTACTACTACCATTCTTACCTAAACACCAGAAACGGACTCAATCCCTTAAGAAGGTTGTCACGTTATCCGTCGTTGGGAAGATTCACCCGGTTCACACAAAAGGTACCTTTGGAAAGAACCGTGAATTAAGAAAACCAAAGGCTTATTGGTCACTAAAAACATCAAAAAGAAGTTTCAAAATTAAAAGCAGCTACTAGATTAAACTTAAACTAATAAGAAAACAGAATAAAGAAGCTAAAAATCAAACTACTGAAAGCATAACAAATATACATAATGGGAGAGGAAAAGAGAGAATATGTACATACAAAACAAAGAGAAAGAAAAAAATATTGTCAGTTATTACAAACCAAATATCTAAAATCCATCCAAATATCAAATAAACTTCATCCCCTCGAATAAGAATAAGCATTGTCCACAACGCTTAACAAAACAAGAATAAAGAAGGGTAAGAGTGAAAAGGAATCCTTATGTGGCCTTGGACATCTCTGTGTCCATAGCAGCATCATTGCCCACAGTCTCCTCTAACTGGATCTCATCATCATTGGCTCTGGGAGAAACTTGGTTGATGAACATCTGGCGCATTGCCTCAGCAGTGTCGGTAACCAAGTCTGGCTCCTCTAACTGGCCAACTGGTGACACTAGAACAGATGGTGCTTCTGGAGCTGCTGGTTCTAGTGGGTCTGACCCTATAAGAAAATCGAATGGAAGATCACCAGCTGCTGCTACCTTGGTCACCTCTCACCTCAACATGTCAGCTGATTTCTTGGACACCTGGGATTTCCTGATTTTCTTTACCTGCTTCCCCAGCTCCTCAATCACTGATCCATGTGATACCAAGGTGTTCATGATGGTGGTTTGGTTTTCTAAGATCTTCTTCGATGTGGCCTCGATTGTCGGAGGAATCTGTGGCGTCGGAGTGGATGAATGTGCTGCAACAGCACTCGATATATCAGTCAACTTTGTTGTGGCTGTCTCTATCCAGTTGTTGAGGCTCTCTACTATTTGGAAGACTCGCAACGGATAAAGTGGATGAGTGGGCATGGGCACCGGCTTCAAAACCTATGTGGAGGGAATTGACGTTGAAGGACCTGAAGAAGGAGGTAGAGGCATAGCTGCTGCACTATTAGAAGGATCTGCTGAAGTAGATGGCATGTCAACTGTCTCACCAGCTACCCCGGCAGGCTCATCAGACTGGTTTGAAGTATTAGAAGGCTGACCTTTCTTCTTTGGGTTTTCACCAACCATCAAAGAATACAATGAGAAAGGATTCTTTGCTCGCACCTGATGCGAGGCTAGAATGCATAGTTTAACATGTAATATACCTTACATTTGAGGTGCTTCAATGATAAAAATACACTTTTTATGTGGTTAATAGAGTTTATTTTATGTGTAGGTGAATTGGAGATCGAAACAGAGCTAAAGGCATGCAAATACGTCGAAAATACGCAAAAGGAGACACCCGGGCGATAGCCGGGCGTTTGCCCCCTAAAGCCTGACCCTACTTGGCGTTAGGGGGCGTTTACCCCATAAGGCCAGGTGGCCCCTGGTGTTAGGGGGCGGTTAGGGCCCAAACGCCAGGCCTGCCCTGGTCTTAGGGGTGCGTTAGAGCCCAAACGCCCGGGGTCCCCAGTTTCGGCCAAATCCGAGTTTTTACGAGTTAAGTGTTTCCCGGTTGAAATAGAAGTCTCCCACATGGTTAGGGTTCACCCTAAACATATAAATAGACACAAAACAACACAACTTAAGAGGACGGAGAAGATTCGGAAGGATTTCGAAGGATTCAACAAGAAAACACCATAGAAGTGA
>ML340990.1:0-23845 GCA_005239505.1 Nicotiana paniculata | reverse complement strand
GGTGAATTGGAGATGGAAACCGAGCTAAATGGATGCAAATACGTCGAAAATATGCTTGAGAGGAGAAGAGGGAACACCGTGGCCTTATCCAGGCATTTGCCTCCTAAAGCCAGGATGGCCCTGGCGTTAGGGGGGAGTTTGCCTCCTAAAGCCAGGCCTGGCCTGGCCTTTATCCAGGCCTTAGAGCCAAAACGCCTGGTCTCCTAGTTCTGGTGAATTTCGAGTTTTGACGAGTTTAAGTGTTTTCCGGTTGAAATAGAAGTCCCCTACACGTTTAGGGTTTGTCCTAAACTTATAAATAGACCCCAAAAACACAACTTAGAGGTAGATTCGAAGATATTAGAAGGGATTCGGATGGCAAGACATCAAATTGTACAGATTTTCTTCATTACTTTGTAGTTTAATTATGCATGTTATTTTAGATTTGATTCTTATGAATTTGTTTAGCTAACTTCTTTAATCTATGGTTTTGGTAGAACCCGTTGGAGGATGAACTTATTGTATTATTAATAGAGTTCTGATGGGTTGTTTAATCTCTATTTGTTCAACTACATTCTTGTTGTAGTTAATTGAATGGCCATCAATTAGCTGTGCCAATTTATTATGTATCTACTTGAGAGAGAGTGCATATTTAGGTAGTTGTTTGAACAACATCACTCCCGGAGTATAGACGAAAGTCATAACCGAGGGTTTAGAGGTTGGATTAGAGATAACGATACCTCGGGTGCAATCTAAAGTGAACTGTAATGCAATCTAGCTAGTGTAACTTGAGAGAGTGCATCTAGTAAATTATCATAATTACTTGAGTGAGATTTATGGTAGATAGAGTATTCATGATTGATAGAAACAACTAATCAAGCTATATGAAGTATCCGAGAAGTAAATTCACCGACGGAGGAAACCATAACCGTAGATCGTTATTACAATTGTTTACACCTTAGCGCAGTTAATCTTTACTTTTAGTAATTTAAATAACCTCAAGTGATAGTTGAGTATTCTAACAGCTTGCTTGATACGTAAATTCGCTGTGGGATCGAATCTGGGCATAATACCCCGGATTATATTTACAACGTCCGCTTAGTCATTTATTAGACATAGTTGAGCGTTATCAAACCCCACCAATATTTCCCAATATTAGATCTAAAAAACAGAAACCCTAGAAATCTTCTACCATGCCGAATTAGAGAAGTCTAATGACTCAAACCGACATGAGTCAATAGCTCTTGGTGAGAGCTATTGATTCATGTGGGTTTGGACCATTGTCGTCAAAATTCGGAGAGACCGGAATCCGTTTCAACCCATCCTAGCTAACTGGTTCCCTTTTTAAACTCTATTTTTTCTTTATGTTTCGTTTGTTCGAACTCAATTTTGAAGTCACTGGCTTAGTTACTTAATGTTAGGTTTCTAGTTTCTGATTTTATTTACATATTGATATGTTTTGATGTTGGATATTGTTTGAATCTCATTCTAGGTTTAATTCCGGCATGTTTTGACTAATGTAGTTTACAAACTAGGTTTTCCGGTTTCCCTTTTGAGTGATTCTGATTCTTATAATTTATATATTAATTAATTGACGCTAGTTTAAACATACATGTTTAGGTCTAATTAAAGTAGTAATTAAGGTTAACTCTAGTCTTACTAATTAGTCCCTGAACTAATTAGTCTAGTTTCTCGAGTTTAGTCACTTCTACGCATGATTTTATTGTTGTTGGGATTTTTACCTTTTCTTTTTGTTGTTTCTGATTGATTAGTTCTGGTTGCTGTTGATTGTGTATTAATTTAGGATTTCCTACCTTTTCTGGATTTTATTCTGAAATGATAGTCTTTGTGTACTTGTTTAATCTGTTGATTAGTTTTCTGGTCCTAAGTTAATCACCTTAGATTCACGTACCCTTTTCTTTCTCTTATATTCCCTAATTGTCCAGATGGTAAAATTAGTCAAATCATACATGTATTAGATATATCTAAAATAGTAATTTCCTAAATTAATTAGCCTAAGATTCACATGCAAATTGCTTTAATTAACTACTGATTTTTTGTGCTAAGTCAATCTAATTTTAACTCTTAGGATAGAATTTGCACCTACACTATCCTAAAGACTACATGTTAGTCATTCACCTGATTTAATTGATTAAGCAGTTTATGGGTAGGTTAATTAAGGTTCTGATTTTGGTTAATTAATAGAAGGTTAGCTATACATGACTAGTCAAGCCTAACCTAAGTTGAAATCAAAGACTAAGTCATAATTTAGAGGTAATGAATTAAGCCTAATAGACTCACTAACTACACTTAATGAAATCACGTAAACTAGCTAACCTAAGTTCTAAAATAAATTCACTTAAGGTTTATCTAAATTATCTTGGTTAGAACTATTCAACCTTACTTTAAAAGAAGCTTAAACTTCCAACTACTAAGTTAATTAATTAAATAGGATAAAATTAGTCAACACTTAATAAATAACCTAACACTTAACCTTGAATAACTAAAAGAGTAATTCTAAAGGTATTAAAGGGTAGTATAGGAACTTCAATTGAAGAATCTTGGGTGTAACAACCCAAGAAGCTTCTAGAATTAGGATAAATGTCAAAAACAAAATCTGAAAAAGCACAAAATCATATATTTTAGGTTAAAAACAGTAATTCTTAAAACAAAACAAGGTTGTAAATAATAGAACCTTCTAGAAAGAGGTACAGCTGTCCTAGCTGTTACAAAAGGATAAGAATGGATAGTTATACTTGTACTATTTCAGCTTAATAGATAAGGTATATTCCCTAAAAGATGCTACCCCTAAACTCCCTATAAGTAGACTAAAAATACACCTAGACCTACACCAACAAACCTAAAACACACAGATTACTCTCATAGATTACACACTGAAAATCACTCACACTCTGAATACACTCTGAAAAAATACATTCTGAAAACACTGAAAATCGACACACAAACAGATTCAGAGATCTTTTTGTTCATTTTATACTAGTTTTGAACCAAAGCTCCTGAAATCTTTTCTCATTTTTAGCAAAGTTTGGTCTTAGAATCTCACCTTGTTTTAGGGTTCTACTATGGGTTTTTTTTCTGGATAATAGCTGAGGTTCATTATAGTTGATTCGTGCTATTGGTTATATTGTGGCTGTTGTTGATGCATTCGTTGATGTGTTTAAGCTCCAGATTTCTCTACTCTTGACCTTTATTTGGTCTTTTTCTGCTATTTTATCTGCTTTTAGGTATGTATTTATACCCTTACATTGAATGAAATTTTCTTCTTTAACCCTGGTCTAAATATCTGCATCTTTTGTGCTCAACTTCATATTTTAGTTACATATGTTCACATCTATTTTCATCTGTCCTCTTAGGCCAAATTTTGACTGTTTTTCCTTGTTTTCACAAGCATGCATATTTGGCTAGGTCTGTTTAGGATGAGTTTATAGCTGATTTCTTGTTTTCAGTTGTTTGATTCTGAAAATTGCTTATGACTTTATCCTTGTCTGTGCTTCTTCTTTGGTTGACACATTCCTGCCAATATGTTATTTACTAAAGTTAGAATGAATGAAACATAGGGATTAGTCTCCTGTGAACTCATATATATATATTAAAGGTTGTGATATTGCATATTTCATATTCACATAAGCTACTTGCACCAGTCAGCTCTAGTAACCACTTTAGAAGATGGTGAAGCTATTATCATTAATTTTGAAGATTAGAGTAGATTTATTCATTTACTATATATAGTTTTGTATAATATGAGGCTTGGAAATTTTCAGTACTGGCTTTAACATTTTCTCTTTGCTTTGGTTTAATGTTTGTTTCAGGTAATTAGTGTAGTGTTCTTAAATTAAATCTGATGTATGTTGTGTTTAAGCATGATGCTAGGCTAAAACATGTAATGATATTCATATTTCTGGGTTGGATTATTGCAAAGGCTCTCTTTTGTTTTGGGCCCTATATTAAATAGGACAAATTTCGTGTTGGTAGTCTCACTATGGAAACCCCAAAGAGATTTGAAAACAACGGGTCTTACTGGGCCTCCCATTCGCAGCCCAGATCTCAAAAGCCCTAAACATTATACACATGGCCTTTATAATTCTGTTTGTAACCCCACCTTATAATATCTGGTCATAATTTATTAGTATCATAGCTCAAGTTTAAATGCCATAATCCTCCTATGTAATGTTTATTCTCACATGAATAAAATTAAAACTGGATAGTACGTGCTATACTTTTCTTTTGATTAATAATGCATAAAAAACGTGACTGACCCAGTTTATTTAGAGTGGGACTGGGCCAGATTTGAAAACCCTTAGTTGGCCCATTTCTCTCATTTAGGTCCATAACAATTAGTTGCTAGGATACCCTAAATAGCTAAGCTGTATAGTCCAAATACGTCCATGACCTTCACGTTATTCTTAAAAGTCATTTAGGCAAACAACTTCTACACTATAATACAATACTTTAGGTACTTTAGCTAATTAGGATCATCAATGCTCAATGGACGCACTTAGAATTCCCAAACATCAAAAATCAAAGTATACGTTCGCGTAACTTTGAATAACTCTTTCTTTAGTAGCCAAATATTTTTCTTAAAATCGTGTACACGTTCGCGTGACACAAATAAGTTTCAAAAATGAATATTCGTAGAGATACCATTAGGAGCAGACTTTAAAATATCACCGTGATTGCGTACATGTTCGCGTGACGTGATCTCGATTTTTGAAAACCAAAATACGCGCTTGCGCAACTTTTTGACTATCTTTCTTAAATAAATCAAGCGTCATGAATATGTACACGTACACGTGACACGATTTTTTGACGCATCAACTTCAAGCGAGTATACGTACGCGTAACCCATCTTAATATAATTTTTTCAAAAAAAAAATTGAAGAATTAAAATCTGTAAAAATGTAAAAAATGCACATAGGTATTAAAATCAGTAATTAAACAATTTAGGTCAAGTAAATCATTAAGTGACCGTGCTAGAACCACGGAATTCAGGGGTACCTAACACCTTCTCCCGGGTTAACAAAATTCCTTACCCGAATTTTTGGTTCGTAGACTTTTAATGCAGAGTCAAAATTTCCTCGATTTGGGATATTAAAAATAAATGGTGTCTCGGAACGCCGTAAAAAAAATCCAGGTGACGACTCTGAAATTAAATAAATAATCCCAAATTCGATTATGTTACTTAAATTGGAAAAACTCTATTATCCCACTCTACCGGTGAAAAGGAGGTGTGACAGCATCCAATAACACCCATAAACCATCTGCGGCAAACAACCTTGTATACCTCCGGAGTCGACTCTCATACCATCATCCCACGACACTCTTTTACGTTGTGCATTTTTGCCGCCCTGCTTATGCGCGCTTTATCAGGAAAAAGCATGTCCTTTGCCAGCACCATTGGTCTAGAATCATGCCACATTGTTGTCCCAATTTCATCAAAATCCCTTGTAGTGGTCCGCTTACTGTGTTATTTCAATGCTTCGGTGTAGAAGATGTTGAAGGAACAAAGAGGACGAAGAAGAGAGCATCCACATCCGGCATACTTGGCAAGTTATCAAGGTAGGGAATCTTCCTTGAATGAAACGGCACTTGAGACTCGTACACTCTTGGTCTAACGGGGGGTGGATCATACTCCCCCGTCAAATCAGGTCCTTCATTCTCATCCTCCTTATCACCATCCTCACGAGGGAAGGGTGTGTCGTCTCTAGAATTATCGGCATTGTTGTCATAATCACTGTTCTCTTCCTCACTTTGTGCATCTGGCAGATCCCGATTTAATATGTCGTCTTCGGGCGATTGAGTGAGGACAGGTGGTTCAACTTGCTCGTTTTCACTGCACAAACAACAAAATAATAAGCTACTGAAATTAATAAATACTTTCCATATAGCTGTATCACTTCACTTACAAGTCGTAATGTGATGACATTCAATGATAGACATTTTCCTGTTGGTGATGACTTATAAAATTCATATCTGGCCGGTACCGTCTGTGAAATATATGAATGTTAATACAAATTCAATACAACAAAAATATATATCGTAACACAAAAGAAAATTGAAGTTTACCACTCGTCTTGTGGATTATGTAAAGTAGGAGAGAAATTATTTTCTCGCTGCTCATTCGCCGGTGGTGATAAGTTTAAATCAAAGAAAACTTTTTCATCCGGAACCTGTCTAGCAAAAACTGCTCCAGAATAACCACCCGATGACTGGGGGTTATCCCTATTATGCGCAAGCTCATTATTGGGAACGTCTTCAACATTGACGTACATTTCCAATATTTTTATTCCCGGTATTCATCCGGAGTCCTCAAAAAATCCCTCAAAGTTTCATCATCGTCAATGATAAACTCAGTGTAACAAACAACCCCTTGCAGAGTGACGGAATACAGATATCTTCCGGTTACTTTAAGGTTCACCGAACGTTTCCTCACACTCATTTTATTACACAACAACGATACTAATCTATCGTACTCCATTGTAAGTGGCAATTTAACATGACACTGTGGAGATAAATTATAGCTCACAGAGTTATTCGCCACCACAACCTCACCCCCCAATATAATGAAACCCTTATTTTTCGCTCTTCAGACATTATGAAAGAATGCTTGAAAATTTAACAAGAAGAAAAGTTTGAACGGGAGNGGGGGGGGGGGGGGGGGGGGGCTGAATTTTTTGAGGTATAGCGCTCTTTTAAAAGGTGTTATACCCATTTGAATTATTATTATGTCAGTTAAACGCAGGAGACTTATCGGTGGGCCCACAAACAGGTATAGCGTGGTTTACATTGGCGTTATATATATATATATATATATATATATATATATATATATATATATATATATATATATATATATATATATATATATATATATATATATATAGCGCTCTTTTAAAGAGCATCTATACTTTAACGGACAAAACTCCGTTAAAATATAGCGCTCTTTAGGAGAGCTCTATATATAAAAAGACTACTCTTTTTTTTTGTACGCATTTATGTCACACTTGTCCAAAAAAACCACAAATGGGTTCCGGACTCCTTTGCCCACTATGTTAGTTTTTCCCAGCAATCTTTTCAAATTGAACTCAATCTAGTAGGAGATAAATAATGCTGATCAATCAAACGTCAAAGAAGGTAGCAGAGAAAGTTGCTTCAATGACCAGTTGATACCTTGCTTTAGATTTTGTTACCCCAAAGAGATGCTGTGGCCCAATATAGAGGGGAAAAGAGCTATATAATGAAAAAAGATTCCAATCTTGTAGCACATGCTGATGATTCCTTTTGTTCCTTGTGGCTAATAATACATACTCCTATCTGAATGTGCCCCATCAAATCAAACAGAGACCAGAAAAGTTTCAAGTTTGGGTAACTCAAAGAAGAAAAGAATATTCCTACACAGCCTTTTTTTTTTCTTTCTTCTTCCTTTGCTGGAAATGATCAAGGTGCAATGAATATAATTTCATCTCAATGAAGAGATGAAAACTGGTGCAAAAATTTTGCTTTTTAGTGCTCAAATTTGCCGTTTCCATCTTCTAGAAGAGACATTGGATACCTTCTTTTCAGAATCTAACTGCTAGTTATTACAGAAATAAAAAGAGGAAAGAATGAAATAAGGCCTCCACTCAGGAAGCTCACCTGGAAAAGCATTGCTGAATCATAGGGAAATCTAGAATTTTTAAGATATGAGAGCACCATTAAAGAAAGTAGAAAAGAGAAAGTATTAAGTGGAAAGTGATCCCTGCTCCTCTGGGTAAATAACTCAACATTCAACCAAATGCACCATTTAACTTCTTTGGAACATGGTGACAACACATAGTATTAGATAAATTTCAAAAAATATGTACGTAAAATACTTAATTTCACGGAGAGATCATGATTTCACGTGCCTTTTATATTGGGCTATAAATCCGTCCCTGTGCTGAATGTTGATTAAACAGTTGAAGTAGTGTTGGTTGCAGTTCAAGAATCAAGATTATGATATTTGAATCACAAAATAAACATTACATGTGAAATTCCCTTCTGCTTTTTCAATTGCAAGAACCTAACAGAAAGGAGAATGGACTCTGCTTTAGTCATCCAAGTCACCAAATAGTCCTTCTATCTTCTTAGAGCAACATCATGGGATTACCAATTGGCAGTCAACACAACAGTTAGAAACCTTACTCCACCACATAGCCTAGAATATGCAGTTTTGTGAGGCTACGACCACCTTCTACAGACAAAAAATTAAGCAAATTTTCTTTGAAGACAAGTAGTACAAAGATTGTAATAAATCAAATGTCCAGCAAAACACACATAATACAACAGAGGCTGATGGTGTCTGTGTCCTAATTCGTTTCAACTGAACCCAGTATTTTCCGGCGTGGAAGCACAAACACAACAAAACTGACCCTAACAAAATAGAGGTAAAGGGGCGACGGTATAACAACAAACTCACTATAATCTCACAGTGTAATCTCCTATCTTACCCCTACCTTGAAGGTAGAGCGAAGGGGGAAGGTAAGGGAAAAAACTCAAATCTTTTAATGTGGGAGAATTCCCTACCTTTCTATATTTTTTTTCCCTTGAAACAAAAAGGTACTGCAAATTAACCAACCTCCGCAGCAGTTCCAGGTTGTTGTCTCAATCCAGTTTCAACATCCGCTGCATCAGAGGATATCGTTGTGTTGTGTTCCAGTAACGATTGTCGGCAAGTCGGACAAGAAGAATGTAAAGCCAACCAAATATCTATACATTTTACATGAAAACCATGGTGACATCTCGGCAAAACTCTTACTTTCTCACCATCCATAAATTCGCCAAGACAAATTGGACAATCCGTCGCCGGAATATTAACTCCTGAACCATAAACAGTCACTGGAAGTTGCCTAAGCGTGCTCTTTTTCAGCCCTGTCGCAGCTAAGCGCGCAACCGTAGCATTTTCTGACTCGAAAGCAAACCTCCGGCTACAACGCAAAGCTAATTTCACAATTGAATTTAGACCAAGAGCACATATTAATGCACAAAGTAGAGCTGCTAAAATGATCACCATGTTAGTGTCGAAATTTGCTTCGTTTGAGTAACCATGGTGTGGTTTGCTTATAGTAGTGCTAGGTGGGACAACAGGACGGGGATCAAGTAGTAGCCGGTATGGACGATGATAAACCTCCATAATTTACAAACTTGACCTTCGAATTCCTAATCTTGTTGATTTGTAGCAGGAAATTGCAGAATATAACCCAATTCTTGGCAGAAAATTAGGATATACTATGATAGGGCTAGTTATGCAAAATAACTACTAGAAATTGGTACTGGACTAAGCCAATTCAAGTGTAAATTGAATGATAAAATTTTTTCTCTTCCCTGCAGCCTTCTTCATCAAATTCTTGGAAGCGGTCATTGTGAATTCTGAGACTTTATGATAGGGAAGATGGAGGGTACAATACTATAAAGAACAAGTGGTGGGGGCTCTTTGTTTTATCTTTGGTCTACTTTTGGGGGTGGTAATGAAGGGGAAGAGATAAATAGAGACTCAAGTGTGATATTTGGTTGTTACCTCTAAAAACCAAGAATTCCATCAGTTCTTTTTAGAAAGCAATTGCGTCCGTCTTTAATTAACTTAGACAAGACAGTATAATTAGACATGTTCCAAGGGAGTAGTAATCTACACTAATGTTCAAGAGAGACAAATCTTTCTTTTTAACTGTTTCCTGTCTTTTCAAAGTGAAGAAGCTGCTTTATACAAACTAGAAGTAAGGAGAAGAGGTATGAGGATTGTTTTAGATTTTCTTGGGATTTTGGTTTTTTGTGTTGTAGTGAGTTATTGCACAAGACACTACAGATGGGAAGATACCAAAATGAAACAGGAGTTATTGCCAACATAATGTTAGTAGATGTCTTTTCAAATATTTTAATATCTCTGTGTATTGATGGAGTTGCTACTTTTCTGAGGTGAGTGTCTGTTGGACACCGTTTCTCAACCTTTACTAGGTAAGAGTAATGACGGCGTACACATTATTTTCAGATTTTATGTATGAGAATATATTGGGTATGTTATTGTTGTTAGTATATGTATTGTTGAAGAATTGGCAATACTACTTCTAGATTTTTAGGAGTATATAAAAATAGAGAGAAAAGGAGAGACTGGAGCCATGAGCCCTTTGCGGTGGGGAGAGGAGAATAGGGATGTTTTGATAATGTGGGATTATGGTACCTTATCCTCTCCAATCACAATTTGCTTCACATAAAATATTAAAATTGATAATGGTCACTCTTAGTATCGCCATTTTATTATTGACATTCCTACTTAGATTTAGAGGTCAAGATTCGAACAAAAGAGGCAACCTATTAAAGAGGAAATGAACTTTACTTTGTTTTACCAAATAAGTATAAAACTTTTTCTTAAAATGAATTAACAAGGAAATAGAGGGTGAACCCTAGTTAAAGATAATAACTACTAGATCTGTAAATTTAATGTGTCGATGAAGTAGGACCGTGCCCGAAAATATAAAAAAGTACCCAATAATTGTCAATCAATGCAGTAAAGAGAACATGCAATGAATGTTGATAATGGCAATAAATGTAATAATGAGGAATTTATCACCCAAATGCTAGATGACTTGAAAGTAATGTGGGATAATACTAAATGACGATGAACACGAGATCCTTGGATCTTGTGAGCAAAAAGATATGTCTAGACAAATGAAATCAGTGGACAAGACAAGCTTTGTATATTCTTTGTAGTCAACCTTTACAATGTGCTCTTATCAGAAAGTGAAGATCTTTTTTTGTTCTTTTTCTCTTCCTATTTATAGGAGATATTCCTAAAAAATCCTAAAAAGTACAACTAAAGGAATATCCAATGGAATATTCCTTTGGTCTATTCTAAACTTATCATACTGTTACTTTCACATTCTCTCTACTCGACCTCGGCGCTAAGCCTCCTTAAGATGACTCCTCGACATTGAGACGCGGTCAGCTTAATCCTCAACCACGTCCATTACAGTTAAGTTCAATCAAAATGTTGACCAATACAGTTAGTCCCGCCGCTTGTTGAGGTCATGGTCTTGAACATCCTCGACGAGCGAACTCTGCCTGCAACCGTTCAGAGAAAATTAGGTCGTGATGGTTGGATGGAATCGGCCGAGGTCGAACTGGCAGTTGTTATTGGGGCTATTATTACTGACGCAGGATGGAGTCATGGCCACGCACGTCATCATTACGCGTCTTCCTAATGTAGAGTTTGTGCTTCTGTCGCCTCGATTTTGGTGCCATTGACTGCTCTTTGCCTCGATTATGATGTCACCCAATCCTATAAATAGGGGAGAGGGGCTTCATTTTTTAAGCTTTCAACATTTCCTATTTTGCATGCATATAATCCTTCTTTGATCTTCTTCTGTGATCTCCATCTCCGATTTTTTGCAGCTTCTTCAATTTCAGTTTTCGGTTTCTTTCCCGGTTGATACTTTCTCTCTCTTACTCCGTCGCACACACTTTACTATGTAAATATGTCAACTTCTCCTCATATTCATGACAGAGTTTTCGATGCCACTCCTATATCGGTGGCCATTCCTTCCGGCGGTAGGGAGCCCCAGTTGGGGAGGAAGACAACTTCCGCACCGGGGAGGAAGTGGTTCCTAAGAACCCTTCGGTCAGAAATGGCTTCCTTAAGAAACCTTCCCCCGCTCCCGCTTATGAGATTTCTGAGACGGGGCCATATGAAATAGCCGACCTTCGGCCCAAATATCGCATTCCTTCTCACGTCGAAATTGTTTTGGCGGGAGGCGATATAGTACAGGTTCATCGGCCAGGATATTGTGCTTTCTATGTTTACCCGTTTCTAATAGGTTAAACTCTTACTCTCCTCTGTTAGCGGAGAAGTTCTGCCGCTTTTACAACGTCTTCTCGGCACAACTCTCCCCTTATTTTCATTAGGTTTTTCTGATATTGGCAAAGTACCAGAGATGGCTGGCTGTGAGGTCAATATCCGCCACCTGCTGCATCTATTCTCGCCTAGTTTTTATAGAAGCACCATGATACACCTACGACATCATGGAACCAAAGGGTTTGTGGCCAGGATGGATAATAAGGCGAATCGGCGGTTCTAGCATAAATACTTATTCGTCAAGACCGAGCATCTACTGGAACATCCAACCGGGTTCCCTGAGCAGTGGAACTACAATCGTAAGTATCTCATCATACGTTCATTATTTTCTTTTTTCTCCCTCTTTTTCTTTCGCTCTTCGACCTACTCATTTCCTTGTTTTCAGCTGTGAGGCATTCTCATTCTCTCGTCTTGGATATCAAAGATTGGGTGGCTCGCGTGTTAGCCCTCACCATGGGGATCTGCGATTAGGTGTCCTTGCACAAGCGCTTTGGACCCAAGACTGCGTCCCATAAGTGTTCTACTTTTCGATTTACCGTCGTTCACTATCGTCGTTTGACGTGACCTTCTTTTGGTGCTAGGTCAGCAATTTTCCAAAAAGGCGAAGGCTCCAGTGCTCACCTTTCATCAGGCGGTGACCTCGGTCGCGATGCAATTTGCTCTAGTTGAATCTGTATGAGGTCAGACTCAAGACTTTACCAGCCGTGGAGGACATTTTTTGCGACGGGTGCTGCTATGGAGAAAAGGCCCTCTGAGGTTGAGGGGTTTCATGGTAGCGGAGAGCTTATGCGGGTTGCTGAAGGTGGCTCATCATCAGCGGCTGGGAGAGGTAGAGCCATTCCTGCAGGGGACGATGATTCTGGCTCAGACATCGACCCTGGGGATGTGCGGACTTTTGTGGAGAGGGCTACTCATGTGGAGATAAGGATGGAGGGTCCTAATTGGCACATAGTCATCCCTGTGAACTATAACCTCCTGGCCGACTCCGAGCGGGCGGCGCCGTCCTTTGCTCCTTTGTGTGCGGAGGCTGAAAACAGGACGTTGTTGACGCTGAATGATACAGACCTGTCTTTAGGCATATCGGGCATGGACTTGCGGGTGAATTTTTACTTCTTTCCTCCTAATTTATATATTTCATAAATGTGGTTTTTTTTCCTGGCAGACTTGCCTTCTTTTGCACGTCAAGACTCTCATCTTGGAGATCGAGCGCGACCGGCGAGAGGAGGAGAGGGTGACTCTCTAAAGGAGGATGGAGTCTAAGTATAGAGATTACCATACCAAGTATCGGAAGATGGTCAAGAGTGTTGGCGATAATGGTTAATTCCAAGTGTTGCGTGATGAGATTGAGCGGAAGGATGAGGAGCTGAGGGAGAAAGATGATGAGATCATGAGAGCCATCGACCGATGCAGCGTGTTGGAGCAAACGGTGAGGTCTATGAAGGATGAGCTCGAACTGAGTAAAAGGGTTATGGCCGAAATCCAGATCTTCAGGCGCAAGTGGCGTCCCTAAAGGTCGATTTTGAACAAAGCGAGTCCAGGGTCGCCGACTTGAGGGAAGAATTGAGCACTAAGGTCGCAGATCTGAATCTAGAGGAAAGGACCAGGATTGCTGCCGTGGTGGAGGCAGCAACTTTATAGGTTGCCTTGCGCATTTGTAGGTCCGAGCAGGCTAGTGAGGTGGAGATGTCGGGCGCTCAAGGTGTCGAGGTTGGAGGAGCAGGTCGAGAATTTGGAGGGGGAGTTATCTGGGCTGAATGAGCAGGTCGTCATCTTGAAGGCCGAGAAGGAACAACAGCTGGCCCAGTCGTCTACTTCTCATACTTTTTTCGATCCAAGTGTATCACGGGAGTTGTACGAGATGTGGGTTCACACTGAGGCTCAACTTGACGTGTACAAGTCTTTGAAGGCTATCGGGAAGGTTTCCGAGGTGGAGCTTGAGGGCGTTCATGTCAAGGCATGTGTAGCTCGTGAAGCTTGTGGTTATGAGCCTGGTACGATGGCGGGGACGATGATGATGATGTCGTAGATGGACTTGCCTCTAATCCTTGGTATGATGACGAGTATGTTGACGGGGATGATGCGGCGTGAAGCCTTTGTACTTATTTTTTTTTTGCTTTGCTATTTTTTTGAGGGCGTCCTCGAGCTCTTTGTAAAAAGTGTTGTAATCCAAGAATTGAAATGGAACAATTACTTTTTTGTTTTGTGTTTTTGGGTTCCCGTTCTCTCTATTTTTGTTTGCAATGTGGGGAAGTCCCTGATTTTTTGGCCGTTTGCATGTGATGTTGATTTTGGTGGGATCGAACATAGACCGACTTGGGGTCGAATATAAGTTATCTCGAACAAGGTCGAGGTTTGACTGATTTGAGCAAGGTCGAATGTAAAATAATTTGAGCAAGGTCAAATGTAAAGTGATTCGAGCGAGGTCGAATATAAAGTGATTCGATCGAGGTCGAATGTCAAGTAATTCGAGCAAGGTCAAATGTAAAGTAATTCGAGTGAGGTTGAATGTCAAATAATTCGAGCGAGGTCGAATGTAAAGTAATTCGAGTGAGGTCGAATGTCAAGTAACTCTAGCGAGGTCGAATATAAAGTATTCGAGCGAGGTCGAATGTTAAATAATTCGAGTGAGGTCAAATGTAAAGTAATTTGAGCGAGGTCGAATGTAAAGTAGTTCGAGCGAGGTCGAATGTAAAGTAGTGTGAGCGAGGTCGAATGTAAAGTAGTTCGAGCAAGGTCGAATGTAAAGTAATTCTAGCGAGGTCGAATGTCAAGTAGTTCGAGCGAGGCCGAATATAAAGTAATTCGAGCAAGGTCGAATGTCAAATAATTCAAGCAAGGTCGAATGTAAAGTAATTCGAGCAAGGTCGAATGTCAAGTAGTTCGAGCGAGGTCGAATGTAAAGTAATTCGAGCGAGGTCGAATGTCAAGTAATTCGAGTGAGGTCAAATGTAAAGTAATTCGAGCGAGGTCGAATGTCAAGTTGAATGTAGAATGAGTTGGTGGAGTTGTGCAAAAATGTTGCATGCTGCTTTGTTTATTCATTCATTGGAGAATATTACATGTTGTTGTTTGTTCTGTACATTGAGATGTTCCAGTCTACCTAGTCCCTTCATCGTTCGGCCTAGAGAGGTAGTCGATAGGCGGAGTGATGAATCATATACTTGAACTTCAAGATGTCCCCTTCGTCGCCTCATTAAAAACCTCCCTGATAAAACCCAATTGGGATAAAACCCGAGTGAGGGAAAAAAGTACGACTTGGAAGACGTCAGTTCTCAGAAGTTGAAGTAATTGAGGTGGGCAACGTTCCAATTGTTTGGTAGTAGCTTTCCCTCCATTGTTTCTTGCCGAAATGATCCTTTTTTTGGTTTTGCCATGATTTTGTATGGCCCGTCCCAATTGGTTCCAGGTTTACCCTGTCTTGGGTCTTTGTTCGCTTGTTTTTTGGCCTTGAGTACATAGTCCCCGACTTTGAGTGGTCTGACTTTGGCCTTTTTGTTGTAATATCGTTCTGCTTGGTGTTTTTGGGCTATAATTCTTATGTAAGCCATGTATCTTCGCTCCTCCGCTTCATCGAGGTCTTGCTTTCTGTTCTCGTCGTTGCTTGGTCCGCTCTCATTGGAGTATCTCAAAATCGGTTCACCGACCTCGACTGGTATCACTACTTCAGTCTCGTAGACTAGTGAATATGGCATTTCTCCTATGCTTATTTTTGGCGTGGTGCGGTATGCACATAACACTTCTGGTAGTAGTTCTGGCCATAGTCCCTTGGTGTCTTCGAGTTTCTTCTTCATGATGTTCAGTATTGTTTTATTGGAGGATTCGGCTTGGTCATTTCTTGTAGGGTGATATGGCGTGGAGAGTATTCGATTGATGTGCCATTTTTCGAAGAATTCGACGGTCTTTTTCCTGGTGAACCGAGGTCCGTTATCATAGTTGATTTTTTTGGGGATGCCGAAGCGACATATGATATTCCTCCATATGAATGTGATAACTTCCTGTTCATGTATTTGGGAGAATGCACCTGCTTCTACCCATTTAGAAAACTAATCAGTTAAAACCAAAAGGAAACGCACATTACCTCGTCCTGCTGGAAGTGGTCCAACGTTGTCCATTCCCCATTTGATGAATAGCCATGGTGATGTGACTGGGTGGAGGTGCTCTCCTGCTTGGTGTATCATAGGAGCATATTTTTGGCATTGCACTTCTTGATGAAGTTGGTGGCTTCTTTCTTCATGGTGGGCCAATAATAGCCTGCTCGTATGAGGCATCTGACGAGGGATGAGTTGCCAGTATGGGAACCGCAGTGGCCTTCATGTACCTCCTCGAGGACGCGTCTCATTGGCTCGGCCCTAGGCATTTCGCCAAGGGACCGCCAAACGTTCTTTTGTATAGGTTGTGGTTGATGATGTTGTATCCGGCCGCCTGCATTCGAAGATTTTTGGATTCCTTTTTGTCTGATAGGAGTATTCCCTCATGCAAATATGTGATAATACGGTTGCGCCAGTCCTAAGTTAAGTTTACAGAGTGTACGTCAAGTTGGTCTATTGATGAGTGGAGGAGGGTAATCACATTTTCTTTTCTATTTATGTTTTTAGTTGCTGCCGCTAACTTGGCGAGGAAGACATGTTTTGTGCTCAAGGTATTTGATCAAATTGGCATTTGTCGAATTCTGACAGTAGTTTGTGAACATCTGCCTGGTACTTTTATAGCCTTTGCTCTTTGATTTGGAAAATCCATGTGACTTGGTTGAACGACGAGTTATGAGTCGCATAGGAGGATACCTCGTCGTTCTCCATACTTGAGAGATAGCTTTAGCCCTGCAATTATGGCCTCTTACTTGGCCTCATTGTTAGTCATATCGGGGCACTGTATGGACTGGCAGATGACTTCGCTTGTTGGGACCTCGGGTACGAGTCCCAGTCCAGACCCTGACGCATTGGAGGCGCCGTCGATGTATAGGACCTATAGGTCGGGTAAGTTGGGAGAGGTACGAGAATTTTCCTACTTGACTTCAGGCATTATGAGGTGGAAAAAATTACTCGCTAACGGCTCCATCAGAGAGTCGAAATACCCCCAATGGGTCGTCAACAAAATAATGCCTGAAGTCAAGTAGGAAACTTCTCATACCTCTCCCAACTTACCCAAAAAATCCACTCTACCCGTCGGTGTAATACGTGGTTGATTTCTGCTTCGTCGCCTCCGCCGATGATCATTTGGATGGTGCGGGCGGGGCAAGGTGGATTTGGAGGGCCTTGGTGTTGTTCTCGTCTGCGGACGAAGTTCGCTCTTCCTCGGTCACTCATCAGCTCTTTTAGGTGTCCTTGGTGAAGCATGTTCGTCACTTCTTGTCGCAGGACTATGTAGTCTTCGATTTTGTGACCTCGCTCCTGGTGGAACTCACAGAGGGCATTTAACTTTCTGATACTTGGGTGAGACTTCATCTTTTGTGGTCACTTTACCTTTGGGCCGAGCTTCTCTAGTGCGTACACTATTTTTGAAGGGGAAACACAAAAATTGTGAGCAGATAAGAGTGGAGGCTTACCTATTTTGTTTCATTGAGTCCATGTATGCGGCCTGGACGACCCTTCTGTATGGCGAGGAGACGGCGGGATGGTCGTCTTGACATATGGTTGGTGCCTGTCTCGGTTGAGGCATGAACCTGAATGGTCTCTTCGGCCGTCATTACGACGATCTTTCCTCGACTCCGTTTGGACTAATGTTAGCCGTTGAGTTGGACCATTGAGGTTGTCCTCGTCTTCTCTCACCTCTGCGCAATAGGCATTGTGAATTTCTTCCCAAGTGGTGGGAGGATACTTCATGAGTCCGCTCAATAGTTTTTTGGTCGCCCTCGACCCATTCTTGTTCAATCCATTTTGGAAGGCTGCCACTGCCATCCCTTCTGATACATTTGGCAAGCTCATTCTAACTTTGTTGAATCGGGCAAGGAATTCCCTAAGTCCCTCACCAGGAAATTGTCTGACGGCGAATATGACGTTCACCCTGGCCTCCGCTTTCTTAGCCCCAGCATGGGCAGTGACAAACTTGTCGGCCATTTCCTCGAACGTTGTTATTGACCGTGCTGGTAATTGTGAGTACCATGTTAAGGCTCCCCCTGTGAGAGTTTCTCCGAAATTTTTCAGCAACACTGATGATACCTTCTCCTTCGAGAGGTCGTTGCCTTTTACTGTTGTGACGTAATAAATGATGTGATCTTCCGGGTCTGTTGTGCTTTCATATATCTTCAAGTATGGTTGCATTTTTAAGGTCTTAGGTATGGCATGTGGGGTTGCCTCCTCGCTATACGGTTGTTCGACGAACCGGCCGACGTCCCGTTTTGGTAGGAGTTTCGGGGCGCCCGGTATCTTATTAACCTTTTCCTGGTGCTCCCTCATCTGGTCACGGAGCCCTTTGTTCTCGTTTTCCATTTCTTCCATTTTCTTCAGAATGGATGCAAGCGCGCCGTTACCTGCATCAATAGTAGTGTGAGTGTTACCTGTTGGGAGAGGAGCGGGTTGCTCGTTGACGGCTATTGTGGCGTCCGCTCGTGCGGCGCTTGGACTTGCCCCTTGAACGGGTTTGTCGAGGATGTTGCTTGGAATGCTTGTTAGCCAAGCTTCCAGTAGTTTTTTCACAGCTGGTGGAGCTTCTTCAGTTGTGGACGTGGAAGCCCCCCTTTTGCGTGAAGCGGTTACACTCCCATGAGGGGGAGGCGTGTCACTTCGCCTGGGTGTAACGCTCGGCATCACATTCTCCTCTTCTCTATCAACCTCGTTGATGGCGTTCATGAGGTTGGAAGCGACATCCACTACAACTTTTAATCTTTCTTCTCCTTTTTCTGTCATTGTTAGTTTTTGCAAACGAGAAAAAGATGGTTGTTATGTGTTTTTTTTAGATTTAGAAGAAACTAAAATTTTAACTAGAAATTCCTCACAGACGGCGCCAAATTGTTTTAACAAAAAAGTGTTAAACCTTTTTTAAAAATAAATTACGAGGAAATGGAGGGTGAATCTTAGTTAAAAATAATAACTACTAGATCTGTAAATTTAATGTATTGATGAAGTAGGACCGTGCCCGAAAATGTAAAAAGCGCCCAATGATTGTCAATGAATGCAGTAAAGAGAACATGCAATGAATGTTGATAATGGCAATAAATGTAATAAGGAGGAATTTATCACCCAAATGTTAGATGACTTGGATGATTCTCCTTCCTGACAGCAATGTGGGATAATACTAAATTGACGATGAACACGAGATCCTTGGATCTTGTGAGCAAAAAGATATGTCTAGAACAAATGAAATCAGTAGACAAGACAAGCTTTGTATATTTTTTGTAGTCAATCTTTACAACGTGCTCTGATCAGAAAGTGAAGATCCCTTTTGTTCTTTTTCTCTTCCTATTTATAGGGGATATTCCTAAAAAAAACATAAAAAATACAACTGAAGGAATATCCAATGGAATATTCCCTCGCTATATTATAAACTTATCATACCGTTACTTTCACATGTTCTCTACTCGACCTCATCGCTAAGCTTCCTTAAGATGACTCATCGCTATTGAGCCGCGGTCGACTTAATCCTCAACCACGTCCATTACGGTTAAGTTCAATCTAAATTTTGACCAATGCATACTTCATCCTTTAACAATAAAGATTCAGTTTTGCATTCCATTACGAATGTTATTTTAGTTATATAATTTTTTTTATGAAAGATAACAGAGAATATCTGAAAATTAAACACACGAGATTTTATAAAATCATTTCCTTCTATTCAAGTTGCAAATGGTCATAGGATATTATTTCTCATCTTCTTCTTTTTTTTCCAATTTTTCCCAACAAAAAGGGAAGTAAAAAGAGAAGGAACTTGTCCGGCTAATGTAAAATTAGTGATGATGGTCAGTTTCCCTTTCAAACTAGTCGACGACCAATTTATTAGTACTTGATAACAAATGCAATTGCTTTTAAAGATGCTTTTATCCTGATTTGGTAAATCCATAATTGCCGTCGAGCTCATAAATACTTTTTGAATGACAGAATGAAGAAGGTATATAAGACAATGAACGACAGTATGTCTTTTTTTCTTAATTATTACGTTAATATATTTTAAACTGATATTCTACTATAGGGTATAGATACATTTGTGTATATGTACTTAGAAGTTTTACTTGTCCAAGTCTTACGTGTTAGACCGCTAGTGTTACACAGTGGGACACCCTCTTCTTGTCTTGAACACATCGTAAAGGCTTTGAGTGTTTATCTTCTTGAAATCTTTGACAGAGACATTTAGCAGATCTTAGATGAGAAGATACTAACGTGGAGCAATTGTCAATTGCCTGTGTTTTGTGCAGCTCCTAGGTTTAATCTTTTTGGTTTAACTATCAGATATCGAAAATTTACTGGCCTGATTAATTTTGATTCATACTAGATAAACTCACTAAGGGGTTAAAGCTCTCCCAATCAAAAGGTTGTCATTCTAAGAACTCGAATTACGTGTGAATAAAAGAGTGGTTTCATGAATTCCCACTTCCCAGTGAGTTAGGTAACTAAACCACGACCACTCAATTAGCAAAGATAGGTCCACATAATGGTCCAGTCTTGTTGTAATGTGGACTCTTTGGATTCATAGAGATTCAAGACAAAGACAGGTGTCCCTGTTCCCTAATCACTATTTGTCACATTTAATATGTTCCAACAACATCATGTTGTATCTCCCTCTCACCAACTTTGTGTAATACCATTTATTAATGTCACGTCTCGCAAAAACTATCATTATTGGTAAATTTTAATTGATATTACCTTACTATTATACCCACCAGCACTCAGTAAAAACATAATGATTGTATTAGATTTGCTTCGGGTTACTCAAATACAATCATATTTAGTGTCTCATAAGAGGAGTGGAGAAGCTGACTTTAGTTTATTTTATAAGAAAATATTGTCATATCATCCAATCTTTGTAAAAAGAACTTAAAAGTGTCACATGCTGCAGTAAGCTGTCTAATATTCGACGAGCAATTCGTATTTCCGATGTGTATTATCAGAACGCTGGAATAACGTTAGTGTTATTGGGGGAGACTTTTATAGAACAAGAAACAGAAAACAGGAGGAAATTCAGTCAAAGACGAAGTCGTATTTTTTAGACCAAGTCGATGGAATTTACTCTGAAATCTGAATAAATACACCTCTTTGGTTCATAAGCGTAATAATTAATGCAACACCGAATTAGTTTCATTCTTACATAAAATGGTTGAACATTCCGACAACCCACCCCCTTTAACATAAATGATAAAGTTCTTCTCGGTAGATATAAGAAGAGATGTGTTAGTTTCGTAACGAAAATGTTTTCCATCAAAAATATTTTCATGGAACAAGAGGTGTGTTAGTTTGGTAAGAAAATGTTTTACATGAAAATATTTCCTTAAAAATAAATAACTTACTTACTTATTTATTAGTATTTGGCTAGAAATATATACGAATTCAAGAACGGGATGGTTTAGGATGTCGAGAGTTTCAAGAGCGGATTAGAGTTTGATCGAGGTTAGGATCCAAGGTTGGAATTGGGGTTGGGCTCGGGTTCAGATCCAAAGTCAGGGGTCGGGATCAGGATCACGATCAGGCTCAGGTCGAGGTCGGGGTTGGGGTAGTGTCGAAATCACAATCTTGGTTCAAGGTTAGGGTCAAGGTCAGGGTCGGGGGCCATGGTTGAAGCCAGGGTCCAAGTGAGATTCGGTGGTCGAGGTCGGGTCAGGGTCGGGATCGGGTTTAGTGGTCGAGGTTGGAGTCAAGGTCAGAGTCAGTGTCGAGGTCAAAGTTGGTGGCCGAGGTCGGGATCGAGGTCGGAGTTGGTGGTCGGGGTTAGGACGGGAGTCGATGTCAGGGTCAGGGTCAGGTATGGTCACCGGTGGCTAATACCTTCTCGGTCAAACTTCTTGAATAAAAAGAATACAATTAAAAAAATAATTGGAATCGTTCCGAAGAGAATATGTGTCCCGGCACTGCACAAAAAAGATCCGGTTATATATCATATATGTGGGTACATATTATGTATCAAGAACAAAAAAATGCGGATATGGTCGAATGGTGTTGGGGTTAGGGTTTGGGTCGGGGTCTAGGGTCAGGGTCGAGAGTTAAGGTTCGGGTATGAGATCAAGGTCGGGATCAGAGTCGGAGTTCTTATAGTTTGAAATCGGGGTCGGAGTCGGATTCGGTGTTGGTCTTCAAGCTTAGTGTGACTTAATTTTAAGTTTAGTCTAGCTTAATTTTAAGCTTGGAGTAGCTTAAAGAGAGTGAATGGAAAATGGTGGGAAAAGAAATGGAGGGAAGTGAAATTTTGAATTAGTGCACTTTGTCCCTCATTGGAAAAAGGAAAGAAAATCTATGTGTATATATAGAGAAGCTCTTCTTCTAGCTCTTAAAGAGTTGAGAAGAAGCCAAGCCTCGCGTCAACGTCGACGGCTCGGCTTCGGCTTCGGTCATAGATCGATTGATTGTTTAATCTTTTTGGACAAAATTCTTTTCAAATTATTTAATTAATTAATTTAATTAATTAATGGAAAAGTTTCAAATCCGGAATGAGTCGCGACTCGGTCCGGTCCGACCTGTTTTCTTTCCGGGATTATTTTAAATCCGTTTTTAAATTTTCCGCAATATTCATACATGTTTAAAATAGCCACGGCTGTTCTGAAAGGATTCACACATGTTCCAACAACTATGGCTGTTCTGAAAGGTTGCAAAACCTTTTCAGAAACAGTACTAAATTGGCTATAAATATACCTTGAATCCCAGAATTTTTACTTAGAAAATTTTTCTGATCTTCTTCTTCTTCTTCTGCACAAAATATTCCAGTGTGTTTTACAGCCTTCGAGTGGTTCGTTGTTCACTGACTTTTTTGGTACCAACACTCCGGTGAGTTAAATCATTCTATCCTGGGAGGATATATTCCAACACCTCGGGTACTTAAGGGGAATAATTTCCTTAAGGATACACTGTGTAGTCAGTGGGCTCGGTTTATTCTTATATTATTTTTCATAGGAAAAACTAAGGACGCTTGGACTAGCGCGCCCGCGCTCAGCACACGCTAGTGATCGCGCTAGTCAGGTTTCTCACTGTCCCTGGTATATTCCACTAGCGCGGCCGCGCTAATCCTGCGCTAGCGAGGTTTCTTACTGTTTCTGTATTTTTCAGAAATTATTATTATTTTATTTTACAATGATACATATTACTAACAATCTTAAGGAAATTACCTCTTTTTTTTTATTTTCTGTATTCTGTTTGTGGAGATTAAAACCTATGTGTTTTATACTCCTTCTGAATTTTATTATTCTGATTTGAAGATATAAAAACTTCATCAGAGTGTTGAAATTCAGAAAACGATTTGAAGAACATAAAAACTTCATCGTTTTCTGTGAAACAGTATATAAAAACTTCGGTTTTTATTTATTATACATATTGTTTATTGTTGATTACAGTATTGTTTACTGTTCTGATTTGCCATTGATTGAACTCTTCTGTTGTTGACAGTGAAGAATGGCAATTGATAACGGAAGTACTTCTGCGACTGTTGCGGCAACAACGATAGCCTCGTCGAGCCGGACTGCTGTTCCACTGGTAGAAAAACCGGGGAAATTTTCTGGAGCCAACTTCAAAGGATGGAAGAAAAGGGTGTTCTTCTATCTTACCACACTTGGTATGCAGAAATTCACTAGTGAAGAGCCTCCAGTGCCTGTTGCGGACATGCCGGACAATGAAAAATTCATGATTGTTGAGGCGTGGAAGCAGGCAGATTTTATTTGCAAATGCTATATTTTAAGTGCTTTAGAGGATGACTTGTACAATGTGTACAGTGCGATAAATACTTCAAAAGAAATATGGGACGCACTTGAGAAGAAGTACAAGGCAGAAGATGCATGCTTGAAGAAGTTCGTGATTTCCAAGTTTCTAGACTATAAAATGATAGACAACAAAACTGTGGGAACCCAAGTTCAGGAAC
>ML340987.1:0-87049 GCA_005239505.1 Nicotiana paniculata | reverse complement strand
AGTTTCGAATTGAAGTTTACAATGGATTTTGAGAATTAGACGGTTTAGACGGATCGGGCATCCAGTCCAAAGTGCATGTCATGATAATTGAAGTCAGCATATTCCTCCGGATAAGTCCTTTTCATTTTTTATTTTTCTTCTCTAAAAGGTATACTTCTTTATTAAGTTGCAATACCTATTAGTTTACCTTTTTGTTTTCTTTCTTATCATTCTTTTTGAGTCCCTTTCAGTCTAATATCATCAAAGCAAAGCAATGAAAAGGCCGCAAAAATTGGTTACAGTTTTCCTGTTATATGAAGCTAAACTTTCTGGGCATGAACATTATGGGCAAAGGCATAAAGCCATCTTTGAGCTTCACTGGCGAGAAAAAGGCTTGAAGGACTGAACAATGTGTCAAAAATCAATAAAAGTTACTCAGTTAAAAGTTGTTCTGGGATCAAGGTTGTTTGAACCATAAACACAAATGGTGATAGGCGCAAAATAGCCAGGTTTTGATGTTGAGAAAGAAGATCTCCAGAAAGTAATGACAGAATCTCCCGGCAATTTGTACGACCATCGATAGAGTCAGTTTTTCTAACAAGTGTAATGGACACAAGGTCAAGTCGCCCAAGAGATCATGGCCACAAACTGACCACCATTTTAAAAACTAATGAATCTTTCTTTGTTCAGAACAGGAACAGAACAATTTTAGGAAACAGTTCGTTAATTGACGAACGCTACCAAGTGAAGTTCTCAAATCCTTGGTTTTCTTCTAATATACTTGTAATCATGTTATTCTTAGTTTCATTATAGGGAATCAATACCCTATCTTCAACACAGGGTACCACATCCCCTGGTCGCATTTTTTTTATTGCCAACATAGGGTACGACATTCCCTAGTGGCATCTCAGAATGCTGCAAGCCTTGTCTTATTGTCAACACAGGGTACCACATCCCCTGGTCGCATTACTTATTTCCAACACAGGGTACTACATTCTCTGGCTGCATCTTATTGCCAATACAGGGTACTACATCCTCTGGTTGCATTTATTTTATGCCTACATAGAGTACGTTCTCTAGTGGCATCTCAGATAGTCACGAGCCTCATTTCATTGCTAATCACAAGGTACTACATCCCATGGTCGCATTACTTTTTGACTACATAGGGTACGACATTCCCTAGTAGCATCTCAGAGTGCCACGAGCCTCATTTTATTTCTAACACAAGGTATTACGTCCCCTAGCTGCATTACTTTTTGCCAACACATGGTACTACATCTCCTGGTCGCATTATTTTCTGCCAACATAGGGTACGACATTCCCTAGTATCCTCTCAGAATTGCAAGCCTTATGTTATTTCCAACACAGGGTACTACATCCCCTGGTTGTATTTCTCATTGCTAACATAGGGTACGACATTCCCTAGTAGCATTTCAAAGTACCACGAGGCTCATCTTATTGCCAACATAGGGTACGACATTCCCTAGTAGCATCTCAGAGCTCCAAAGGCCAAATTTTATGCAACATAGGGAACGACATTCCCTAGTATAATCTCAGTGAGCCATGAGCCTCACCTTATTGCCAACACAGGGTACTACATCCCTGGTTGTATTTCTCATTGCTAACATAGGGTACGACATTCCCTAATAGCATCTAAGAGAGCCACGAGCCTCATCTTTTTGTGAAATATAGGATACTACATCCCCTGGTTGTATTTCTCATTGCTAACATAGGGTACGACATTCCCTAATAGCATCTAAGAGAGCCACGAGCCTCATCTTTTTGTGAAATATAGGATACTACATCCCCTGGTTGCATTTTAGTGCCAACATAGGGTACGACATTCCCTAGTAGCATCTCAGAGAGACACGAGCCTCATCTCATTGCCAAACACAGAGTACTACATCCCCTGGTTGCATTTTATTGCCTATATAGAGTACGACATTCTCTAGTAGCATCCAAGAGTGACACGAGACTCATTTTATTTCTAATACAGGGTACTACATCCCCTGGCTGCATTACTTTCTGCCAACATAGTGTACGACATTCCCTAGTAACATCTTAAAGCGCCGCGAGCCTCATTTTATTATCAACACAAGGTACTACATCCCCTGGTTGTATTTCTTATTGCTAACATAGGGTACGACATTCCCTAGTAGCATCCACGTGCCTCATCTTATTGCCAACACAGGGTACTACATCCCCTGGCTGCATTTTTCTGCCAACATAGGGTACGACATTCCCTAGTAGCATCCACGTGCCTCATCTTATTGCCAACACAGGGTACTACATCCCCTGGCTGCATTTTTCTGCCAACATAGGGTACGACATTCCCTAGTAGCATCATATAGTGCCAACTTCTTGATCTTTATTTCATTTCTCAGTCTACCTTGTTAAAGATTTGGCTGGGAGATTCTTATTAAATACAAAAGGGCCATTTCTCTTCAAGCTTTAGTATTAATTTTGATGAAATGAAGTCTTTGATGCGCGTGTATTTGCGATTGTTAGTGTGCTTGCTTGGTTGGAATTCCCTTTGCTTTCATCTTCTTTCCTGATTATATTTAGTTGTCATTGCTAGATAATTTACCTATTATTAATTAATTTTGACCAAGGGAAGGACAATTTATGGTTTCAAATTAGTTGAAATAGGTGGTGATTTGAAAAACTCTGGAAAATAGGTATTAGCCGAGATTAGTGAAATGGATCTGAGAAAAGCCAAAGCCTAATAGTAATTAATAGTTCTCATGTTTCATCATGATTATGTACACGTTAGCGTGACACGAGTACAATTTGAATATGAATATGAATATTCTAGGAAATGCTTAAGGTGCGGTTTAATCTTTTATCGTGATTGTGTACACGTACGCGTGACATAATTATGATTTACAAAAAATGAAATTAAGGTACACGTTCGCGTGACTTTGTTCAAATAATTTTAATATTAATTAAATGCTATTAATTATGTACACGTACGCGCGATATGATTTTTAGCTCACCAAATAAAATGAGTATACGTACACGTGACTTGTTTCAAGATAATTTCATAATTACGAATAATCGAGTAATTTAAAAATCGGTAAAAGGTAAAACGTATATAGGTTCTAAAATAAGTAATAAACAAATTAATAAGCCATGTATGATTAAAGCGTCAATGCTAAAATCACGGAATTCGGGAATGCCTAACACCTTCTCCCGGGTTAAAAGAATTCCTTACCCGATCTTCTGGTTTCACAGACTTTAAACAGAGTCAAATTTTGTCGATTTGGGATTTAAAATAAATCGGTGACTTGGAACACCAAAACTCAATTCCAAGTGACGACTCTAAAAATAAATTAAATAATCCCAAATCGATTATGTCACTAATTGGAAAAACTCCCTTATCCTAACAATTTGGGAAAAAAAGAGGTGTGACAGTATCCGCCATCTCATCTAATATATCACATGCTTTAGAGTACGACGTGTTCATGAAGTTATCCATGGCAAGTTGATTCACCACACACTGGTTAGTTGTGTTGATCCCCTTATAAAAGGTTTGCTGGATCATTGCTTCGGTCATATCGTTGTTGGGGAATTCTTTGACCATTGTCCGGTACCTCTCCCAAATCTCATGTAATGGTTCATTTGGCTCTTGTTTAAAAGCAAGGATTTCATCTCTCAATGTTGCCATATGTCCTGGAGAAAAGAACTTTTCTATGAACTTCTCAACCAAATCATCCCAAGTGTGTATGGAATGGTTGGGTAGCCTCTCAAGCCAATCCAAAGACTTCTCTCTAAGTGAGAAGCAGAAAAGACTTAACCTCAAAGCGTCCTCAGATACATTCGTCTGCTTGCCCCCAGCACGTGTCAACAAAACCTTTGGGATGTGCAGGGATTTCAGTGAAGGAAATCGATTGTGTTTCCAGTCATGTGCTTTGAGCAGCCACTATGCATGTACCATTGTTGGCTGCTCCCCTTCACTGCTCCCTGCACAAGGAAATAAAGGGTTACATTTAGGAGCCCAAACAAGTTTGGGTCCCTTGTAGTGAGGAAAAGGATGAATGAGCGTTCTTTAAGTCCAGGAAGGCATCGTGCGTTTTCTATATGGGGGTCCAGGTTCTCTAACAGTGGTTACTTTCTTAGCAAAAACTTTGTTTTTCTACTGAGACTGAACCCTAGCTTTGCAGTTTTCTGTAAGGTGTCCATTGTTACCATAGTGAGTACAAAGACAATTATCAGGTACAGTAATATACTTGCTATGAGGGTTGTAGGGAGTCTTCTCCCTTTGAAACCCTATTCCCTGTCTGTTTGCCCCATTATTAATGTACATGGCAGTGATAGCATCAGAGGACCAGGTCCATTTGAGTGACTTTTCAAGTGACTCTTCCTAGTTCTTCCTGAAGTTGTTTGTTCTTTTCAAGTTCAACACACAGTCTAGACTTCACTTTATTCATCTCATCTCCAAGCCTAAGATGTGCTTCATTAGCAAATTCCTTACCTTTGTGAAGAGTCTCATTCCTACCCTCTCCTTTTAGAGCCTTAATTGTGTCATTCAGATCCACTACTACAGCTAGTATATCATTTGTCTCAAGCTCAGCACTAGCAACTTTTTTGGTTAAGACATCTTTTTTCCTTTTCTACACTCTTAATGATTTTATTCAAATCAACTACCACTACTACTAAGTCATCTCTCTCGATGTAACGACCCGACCGGTCGTTTTGAGCATTTGCACTTCACTCGCTAGTTTTCGGGCATGATTAGCTAAATATGATGCATTATGACTTATGTGAATCGTCGGTTTTCATTTTCAGGTTATTCAAAATTGATTTGGAAGAATCATTCTGAGTTAGAAGCTTTAAAATTTGAAAGAGTTGATCGAATTTTACTTTTCGCGAATTTGACCCCGGAATGGAGTTTTGACGATTTCGTTAGGTCTGGATGGTGATTTTAGACTCAGGAATATGCCCAGATTGGCATTTGGATATTTCAAGAAAGTTTCGGCACAAGTTGGCAAAATTAGAAATTTGAAGATTTGAAAGTCCATAAGTTTGACCGGAAGTTGACTTTGAGGATATCGGATTGGATTGTGGTTCCGGGAATCTAAATAACTTTGTCATGTCATTTGGAACTTGTGTGCAAAGTTTGGGTTCGTTCCGGGATGATTTGATATGTTTCAGCACGAGTTTTGGAAATGGTAAGTTCAAAGTTCATAAGTTTCGATTTGAGGTATGATTCATCGTTTCAATGTTCTTATGTGTATTTTGAAGCCTCGAGTAGGTTCGTGTTATGTTATGTGACTTGTTGGCATGTTCGGAAGGTTTCCCGAGGGTCTCGGGTGAGTTTCGGGCGAGTTATAGAGCATTTTTGGAGATATTGGCTAAGGCTAGTAGTTGTTGGTTCTAGTATGACTGCACCTGTGGTTGGTTTGCGCAGGTGCAGTGGCTGCAAAAGCGAAGAAGGGGTTGCAGGAGCGAAAATGGTGCTGGGTGAGGAATACCGCAGACGGAGGCTTGGGCGCATATGATGATGCGCATGTGCAGGGAGAAGGAGCGAGATGCTTCGCAGGTGCACATAGTGGCTCGTACCTGCGAGGTCGCATAAGTAGGTATGCATGGGTTGTCGGATTTTGTAAGTTTTGTCGGGTTTCGAGGCGTGGGCCAGGGTGTGATTTTTGGCCGATTTTGGGTTTTGATTAAGGATTCGATCTTTATCATTTGGAATTGTTTCCTTGCGCTTTATTTGATGTATTTGAGTTGCTTTTGGCTAGTTTTGAGCCGTTCGGAGGTCGCTACACGCGTGATGGCATTCTTGGAGCATCGCGTGGCTTGCTCGGTATTAGAATTGGCTTGTTCAAGGTAAGTAACTCTTCTAAACTTAGTGCTGAGGGTATGAAACCCCGAATTACGTGTTATGTGATTGGTATTGAAGTGACGCACATGCAAGGTGATGGGCGTGTGGGCGTAAACCTTGTGAATTGTGACTATGTTGTTTCCATGACACTGTATAGTGGCCCTATCTTGTTGTTATTTGTGTTGTTACCATGTGATAAAGTAATTGAGTTCTCGATCATGCTACATATCATATTAGGCTTTATGCCGATGCTGTTGGGACCCATAGAAGTCATTTCTTAGTGTCATCTCACTGATTTTATTGATATGTTCGTATTGAGTCATATTCATGCATTCATATCATATCTCAGTCTTAGTTGTTATTTATTGATACATCGTATCATTGTTGTCGGGCTAGTTTCATGACACTGAGAGCCCGAGAGACTGGAGAGATTGAAGACTTAGTGAGGACGATGGTCTGATGGTGAGGATGTTTATGGGATCGGGCTGCATGTCGCAATATATTTTACTAATTTATGCCACGATTGGCTTGTTATAGAATTTGGGCTGAAGGATCCCCTCCGGAGTCTGTACACACCCCCAGTGAGCGCAGGTACCTACTGAGTGTGAGTGCCGAGTGATTGGGAGTACCGAGTGACTGGGAGGACTGAGTGAATTTATACTTTGAGGGCATGCATATGGTTTTATCATTGAGTTGCATCGCGTTTAATATGCACACTTGAAATACATGCATAGAGATGCATTTTTCTCATGCTATACGGTATCACGTCATTCATAACCTCTCATACATATTGAATATAGGCATGGAGACGTACTTTCCTCATGCTATCTGAAAATGAAACATTTACCTGAAGAAAAGTTTTTGGAAAAAATTACAATTTTCAAGGAAGATTACAGTTTTCAACTTACTCATATTTTCTGCAATTTTTGATAAAATACTTGTGTTTTTACTGTTATATTTGAAAAGAGAAACTATTTTGGGAAACTATGAAAAGGCTAAGCATTTTTATCTCCGAGTTACTTCTTTATTTAATTGCTTTACATTGTTACAAATTACTGTTGGTTATTGGTGTTGGACCCGACCTATGTTCTAGCTTGTCACTACTTTCAACCTAAGGTTAGGTTTGTTACTTACTCAGTACATGGGGTCGGTTGTACTGATACTACACTTCTTGTCATTGCGTGCAGGTGTTGGCTGTTATTATTGCTGTGTTCGATGGTTGTTGGATTTGAAGGGGTATCTGCGTCCCTGTGGTAGCTGCCTCTTTTGTTCGGTGGGTAGACTTAGATTCTAAAACTCTGTTTATGTACTTTCAAACAGACAATGAATTATTTCATTTCAGTTTTGTAAATTATATTCTTAGAGCTCATGATTTGTACTACCAGTCCTTGGGAAAGGTTTAAGATTCAGATAATTCCTTTGTTTGATTGTCATATTACTATTATTGGAATTTGGCAGTTATTAGTTGGCTTACCTAGCGGGTTGGTTTAGGCGCCATCACGACTGATGGATTTTGGTTCGTGACAGATTGGTATCAGAGTTGTAGGTACAAGTCATGAGAAAGTGTCTAATAGAGTCTTGTGGATCGGTATGATGACGTCCATACCTATCTTTGAGAGGCTACAGGACATTTAGGATATAATTCCTATCTTTCTTTCCTCGTCGTGTGACATTGATTTAACTTGAAGCGTAACTCATTGAATTCCTTCAGCGCATTCGTGTGCGCTCATGAGCGCTCGGTGTCAATTGTGCATCAACGACTTGTGATTCCATGGATGAGGTGCGAGATGTGATTTCATTGTGCTGATGATGGGCCAGTCTGGAGAACTTGAGGCCGGATTTTTCACGTGGCCTGAGCATAGAGATTTTGATTATATGAGCATGTGTTTTTGGGACTTATATGTCCGTTGGTGTCCTTATTAGTGGGATTAGTGATTTGATGACTATGTGGTGAGTATGATTTGACTGTGAGATTGTGTTCGGATTGATCGAATGTGACAAGAAGGGTTTACTTGAGATGTAGCAAGGACTATTGGGTGTTTGATTTCTATCTTGATTTGGCGTATGGTCTCGAGTTAAGGGTGTGTTGGAAGATATGTCATGTTGTTTATTTGTGGGGTACTTTATGTCGTGATAAGAGTTCAGACAGGAAGGTTGGGTGATTGCGAAGTAGTTGCGACTGTGGAAGGGTATAGAAAGATGTCAGTTTGAGGCCAAGCAGGTAGGTTATCTCCTGCGGGGTGTCCTGAGGTTGTGTGATCCCTATATTATTTTGCAGCGAGTGCTCTTTTAGCAGTGAATTATATGTGTTGCAATTTTAGTTCGGCTAACTTATGAAAGCTGGCGTGACTGCTACAAGGATGAATGTGGGATTTGCAGATGATTCGAGATATTGAATGGTTTGTGTTATATGAATTTACGAAGGATTCAGTTGAATCTCATTATGGTATTATGGAAGCAATAAAGTATGGACATTGTGAGTCATTGTGTGTTTTGATCTATGGCTTGGAGCCAAGTGGGGGAGTCTGTTATCGACGCGAAAATTGCATGGTCATATGTTGTAATGGTTTCGGTTTGAGGTATAATTATGAATGAGTTATGACTGCAGGAGATGAGAGTCAGGATGACTCGAGTAAGGGAATTTCTGGATACAGGTTGTATTTCACTCTATGGGTATATGAGAGTCATGGAATGAATGAGTGGTTAGTCGTAAAGGATGTAGTGTGCATGGAGTAAGAATTCCTCGGTTGCTTAGAAGTGTGGGTTATTCCCGTGGATGCTACTGGGGCATAGGTCGTTCGGTCTGTTGGTTAGTTTAATTTAGATTTGAGAAGAGTGGATGACTCTTAAGAATGGTTCTAATGGATTCAAGATTTAAATGTAGCGATTTGGAACTTTCAAGATTGGTATATGGCTAGAAACTGAGAGTTACATTGGACGGTGTTGAGACTTGTGACATTTTGACACCATGTGGGGGTTATGCATTTCAGTATCAAGAGGGTGAAGGAAACAATTTTAGGTTCGCTTGAGGTCTCTTTAGAGTGAGTGTCTCAGTTGTGTTGCTCTGGGGGTGCTTAAGAAGACGTCAGAGGCTTATGGGCCTTAAGGCGTTGTGGTTTTATTCTAGGGTTTCTAGTGTGGTGAAATTTTTGGTGAAGGATCGTGGAATTTTAATAAGGGAAGTATCAACTGAAAGGAGATTTGAAAAGGGCTTGGAGAACTAGGACAACTTGGTAGTAGGTTGGATCGGCATGGTAATGGATATGATCGGTTCTTTGGGGGCTTATTATGTGGCGGGTATCTACAGGTGTTTCGTGGCAATTCTCTTGGGCTTTTTGGTGACCTGCGTGTCTTGGTTGAGTTAGAGAGATTTAGTTCTGATGGCTTAATTATGTGTAAATGGGTTTCGAAGAGATCTTATAGTTTCTACCAATGTTCGAGGAGTATATTTCCTACTAGCGTGAGGAGCATGTGATGTATAGTGATTTTCTTCGGATGAAATCAAATGAGAAGTTCTTGGCTAAGTATGTAGTTTCTTGTGACTCGGAGTGGATTATGAAGTTCTCGTATTTTTCATATGATGGCATACTCAATTAGCCAGGTACTAATTTTTCAGACCAACATGTTTATTTTTATGTGCTACATGTAACATTATTTGGTAGGCTTAACTGAAATGTTGACCGGCTTTAGGATAGATTGATTGAAGAGGGAAGAGAGAAAGAGAAAATTTCCTCAAAATTTTCCTAAAATACACATTTTTAATAATATTTTGAAGGGTTTCAATGTGTAAAATCAAAATTTTCAATTTTTTTTTTCTTTTTATTATTTATTTAAACTGAACTACACGGGTCTGATTCTCACCGGATGTGAGATACGTTGGCAACCTTCACCGGGTCTGGCCCCCCACTTTTCAAAAATTTAAAAATATTTTCTTTTAATTTCTTCTCAAAATCCAAAAATATTTGCGTTCTTATTTAGAAGTCTTTCTTTCGGAAATTCCCAAAAACAAAAAAATTCAAAATTAAAAAAGAAATTTCTTTCTTCTTTAGAAGTCTTCCAAAAGAAAAACTTAGAAATCCAAAGACATATTTTCTTTGTTAGGAGCATTCATGGTCTGAATTGTATAAGAATAAGAGTTAGTTTATTTACTTTATTCCAGATTTTCCTAAACTACGTAATGGTCTGATTCATGCGGCGTCATGATACATAGGCAATCCGCATCGGATGCGATCATAGTCATAATTTATCTGGAAAAAAAAGCAAAAAAAAAGAGAGAGAATTTTTTTAAAAAAGAAAGAAAAAAGAGCGTTAAATTCAAGGGAAATAAATCAATAAGCCGGGATAAAGCACTAAGCCTTCCAAGATCATTTTAGAAATAAAAATGGCATTAGGTGCACGACATACAATGTGTGATTAATATTTGCAAAATGACTAACTCTAACATGTTTGTTGTTTGTAATATAAAAGATAAAGTTAAACTGAGGTGGTTGGTTTGTGGTTTAAACTGGCGACTCTCCCTTACAACAAGAGATCAAAAAAAAAAAGTAGAATGGTAAACAACAGTAAGAATGAGTCAGATAATGATGATGTTCATAGACAATTGGTCGAACAAGGTACAAAAATGGTTGAAGAAGTAAGAGTGTTAAAACAACAATTGGTAGAGATGTACCAAGCTTGGGTGAATGGACAAGCACCGCCCCCACTACCCATAGGGCCTTCGGACAATCTTCATAGTGTGTCAGTTGCAAGTCAAGTGCCCATCTCCATAACAAGTAACCCATTGTACCAACCTGGACCTGGATTCAGTCCGAGCATTAACCTCCCCACTATCCCCAGTACCTCCATTCCACGTCCTCCAATTGCACCCCTCAGAAATGACCCTTCTACTGTACCCATTGTCCATACCATCATCGTTCCTCAATCGGCTCTTGCTCAAAAGTCCAACAATGATCCACAACTGAATGCTCATGATGCCCAACATTACTCTCCTGAATTGACTTTCAAAGTTCCAGATTCATATAAGCATACTCCTCAGAACATGTTTCCAGTTGAGATCGAAAAGCCCGACAAGAATATGGAACAAGAGGAAATGACCAGAAAAATGAAGAGCTTGGAATAAATCATGAGAAACATACAGGGTTTGGGAGGCCATAAGAGTGTTTCGTTTAACGATCTATGCATGTTCCTCATGTCCATTTGCCACACGGTTTCAAGACCCCCAAGTTTGACAAGTATGGTGGGCATGGTGATCTCGTTGCCCATTTGAAGAGGTATTGTAACCGATTAAGGGGAGCAGGAGGAAAAGAAGAATTACTTATGGCTTATTTTGGGGAAATTTTGGCAGGAATTGCATCAGAGTGGTTCATAGATCAAGACATCTCACACTGGCACGTTTGGAACGACATGGCTCAAGATTTTGTTCTACAGTTTCAGTACAATATTGATATAGTTCCAGACCGATCCTCTCTTGTCAACATAAATAAGAAATCAACAAAAAGCTTTAGAGAATATGCAATCAAGTGGAGAGAGTAGGCCGCTAGGGTCAAACCACCAATGAAAGATGCAGAAATGATTGACTATTTTCTCCAAACTCAGGATCCTGATTACCTCCATTACATGTTGGCCGCCATTGATAAACCTTTCGCTGAGGTGATTAAGATTGGTGAAATAGTTGAGAATGGCATGAAGTCGGAAAATTTTTTGAGTCAGAGCGACCACGCAAGCAATTCAAAGCGGGTCAGGCAGTTTCGGAAATCGAAAAAAGAAAAAGGAAGGATCCATACCGGATGACAATGATAAAGTTTGCCTGGATCTCAAGAAGATGTTCTATGAGATCAATATGGTTCAAGTTGGTGAGGGCCCCAGCCGTGCAAGTGTTCAGCTCATTGGTCCAGATACCTTTCTCAACAACTGGGAAGCAACTCCTCTTCCCATTAGGAAGGAACCTTGGTAGTCTGTTTTGTTGCTTTTTCTGTATTTGGATGCTTGTAATCCAGATATTTTAGTTTAATTGCTTGTCTTTGACGTTAACCCTTCTACCCTTTCAAATTTAATGAAACGAAGTTTCATTTTTCTTAGTAAAATTCTATCTTTTCCTTTTCCTAATTTTTGTTAATTTCTTATCCTTTTTAGTTTCGTTAATGCTGGCTTTAAAAACATGTCATGCATGCGGAATTCATGCCCAAATATTAAAAAGTTGTCTAATCTCGAAATAATGAATCAAGAAGTTGAGATTCCCTCTCTCCTAATCATTGTTGAAGTAGGGATCGAAGACACTGACTGGGTCAAGTGCCGATTGGAACAATTGAGTTTAATTGATGAAAATCGTTAGGTGACAGTTTGTTTTGGTCAATTATACCAGCAAACAATGGCACGTGCTTACAACAATAATGTGTGCCCAAGACAATTTGAGGTAGGAAAACTTGTTTTGAAACGTATCTTTCCGCACCAGGAAAAGCAAAAGGAAAGTTCGCCCCGAATTGGCAAGGTCCTTACCTCGTCAACAAAGTATTATCAAAAGGAGCTATACACTTGGAAAATATAGAAGGCAAGGTGACTGATACATCCGTCAACTCGGATGCGGTCAAGAGATACTATGTATTATATAACTCTATTGGGGCATTTTTATATTTAACATTCTCAGGTTGGGATGACGAAAGACTATCATTCTCACTACATAAACACTGGTCAACCTTAGTTAGCCCTTTTAAGTTTATATTATTTCTTTGTTTTTCCCTCATTTGGAACCAATGTACTTAATCTTTTAAAAGAAAAATAAAAAAATATATATATCAAAAGAAAAAAAAGCAAGAAATAAAATCATCAAAACAAGTTCAGGTTAATTGAACTACGTCCGAACTGATTCCGAAAGGATACGTAGACAGTCTTACTCTGGGGTTCGGTCACACTAAAACAAAAATCCACATTTCCCCAGTATTCAAAGAAACTGGGGCATGATTTTATTTTATTTTTTTCGACGGTTTTCTGTCAAAATGGTTCAAAAAGTTGTAATTTAGTTGAATAGTTCTTTTACCCTTCCCTGCTAAGACCTTCTGATCAACTTTCGAGGATGCTAAGTCGGTATACTATGGTGATGCCTCAACCGTTGTAAAGAGAGAAAAATAAAATGAGAGAGTCTTATTGGTGAAAACCTTCACGGGCACTATAAGGCGATAGTGAGTTGAGCGAAAGACAAATGAGAGAGGTCAATTGGTGAAAACCCACAAAGGGCATCGTTGATCGATTTAGGCCTTCATATATCTCGGCAAAGCATGGTTAAGACAAAGAACTCAGTTTCAAAGTGAAGTTTACAACGAATTTTGAGAATTAGACGGTTTAGACGGATCAGGAATCCAGTCCAAAGTGCATGTCATGTTCATTGAAGTCAGCATATTCCTTCAGATAAGTCCTTTCTATTTTTATTTTTATTTTTCTTCTCTGAAAGGTACACTTCTTGATTAAGTTGTAATACCTATTAGTTCACCTTCTTGTTTTCTTTCGTACTATTCTGTTTGAGTTCCTTTCAGTCTAATTTATTCAAAGCAAAGCAAAGAAAATGCCGCAAAATTGGTTAGAGTTTCCCTGTTATATGAAGCAAAACTTTCTGGGCATGAACAATATGCGCAAAGGCATAAAGCCATCTTTGATTTTCCCTGACGAGCAAAAGGCTTGAAGGACTGAACAATGTGTCAAGGGTCAACAAAAGTTACTTAGTTAAAAGTTGTTCTGGGAGAAAGGTTGATTGCACCACAAACACAAGTGGGGATAGGCGCAAAATAGGCAGGTTTTGATGTTGAGAAAGAAGATCTCTAGAAAGTAAGGACAGAGTCTCCCGGTAATTCATACAACCATTGACAGAGCCAGCTCTTCTAACAAGTGCAATGGACACTAGGTCAAGTCGCCCAAGAGATCAAGACCACAAACTGACCACCATTTTAAAGCTAACGAATCTTTCTTTATTCATAACAGGAACAAAGTAGTTTTAGGAAACAGTTCGTGGAAGGACGAACATCACCAAGTGAAGTTTTCAAATCCTTGATTTCCTTATAATATTACATGTAATCATGCTATTTTTAGTTTCATTATAAGGAATACCCTATCTTCACCACAGGGTACTACATCCCCTGGCTGCATTACTTTTTGCCAACACAGGGTACTACATCCCCAGGCTGCATTACTTTTTGCCAACATAGGGTACTACATCCCCTGGCTGCATTTCTTTTTGCCAACATAGGGTACAACATTCCCTAGTAGCATCTCCGAGAGCCACGAGCCTCATCTTATTGTAAACACATGGTACTACATCCCCTGGCTGCATTTCTTTTTGCCAACAAAGGGTACAACATTCCCTAGTAGCATCTCTGAGAGCCACGAGCCTCATCTTATTGTCAACACATGGTACTACATCCCCTGGTTGCATTTCTTTTTGCCAACATAGGGTACAGCATTCCCTAGTAGCATCTCCTAGAGCTAAGAGCCTCATCTTATTGTCAACACAGGGTACTACAACTCCTGACTGCATTTCTTTTTCCCAATATAGGGTACAACATTCCCAAGTAGCATCTCCGAGATCCAAGAGCCTCATCTTATCACCAACACGGGATACTACATCCCCTGGTTGCATTACTTTCTGCCAACATAGGATATGATATTCCCTAGTAGCATCTTAGAGATCCATGAGCCTCATCTCATTGCCAAACACATGGTACTACATCCCCTGGTTGCATTTTATTACCTACATAGAGTACGGCATTCTCTAGTATCACCCCAGAGTGACGCGAGCCTCATTTTATTTATAACACAGGGTACTACATCCCTTGGCTGCATTACTTTCTGCTAACATAGGGTACGACATTCCCTAGTAGTATCTTAAAGCACCGCGAGCCTCATTTTATTGTCAACACATGGTACTACATCCCCTGGTTGTATTTCTTATTGCTAACATAGGGTACGACATTCCCTAGTAGCATCTCAGAGTGCCACATGCCTCATCTTATTGCCAATACAGGGTACTACATCCCCTGGTTGTATTTTTCTGCCAACATAGGGTACACCATTCCCTAGTAGCATCCTAGAGTACCACAAGCCTCATCTTATCATCAACACAGGGTACTACATACCCTGATTGCCTTCATTCTTGTTAACACTGGGTACGACATCCCCTATTATTTATAAAAAAAAGTGTCTTTTTCAATTCTTTATTCTGGAATAGCAAAGTTAGTTTAATGTATTTTCAATAACTCACAAAAATTTCCTAGTGCAAACAGGGGCAAAATTTTTTTGTTCATCTTGTTTGTTTGTGATGACTTGTAGGTTTTTCTGCAAAGCACGAATTGGATGTGCAATAAAAAAAAAACATTCCAGCTCTTGCCGGAGAAAATAGAATGTTTGATCTCAATATCAGCCACAACCAACTTTGACATAATGTATGCGGAGACATAGAGTCTCAAGATCCATCTTCTCATCATCTGATCAAGAAACAAGCCCGTGAGAGTATTTCATAGTCTACTACATCGAGAGCACCAAGTTTCAGTCTAAAGTCGATAGGAGAAGCAACTCAAGAATCAAGATAAGACTCCAGATGGCATTTAGATTGGAATTTTCTAACTCTTAGATTTCAAGATATGTAATTTTCTATTTATTTTGATGTAATAGTAGGAACCGCGAATCAGAATCTCGACGGAACCTAGTGGACTCTCCATCTAAGTATACTCCATCACTCTTCTTCTACTTGAACTACACGTGACCTGATTCCCTTATAACCCGGGATATGTAGGCTGCTTAAAATCAAGGCTCGATCACATCTTTTTCTTTTGACTTCTTTTTTGTTAAATAATAGTGAGGTCAAAAATCAGTCACCTTGTTCATTTTTCTTTGCCTGAAAACTCTACATGTTTCCAAGCAAAGAGGGGCATGCTGTGAACAACGAATTTTTTACCATACCCAAATTTTATATTATTTAAGTGTAGATATTTCTTTTAGGTCTAATCTTAATATTTTCAATTTTTATCTTTCTCTTAATAGGTTTTATTTAAGACATAAAAACTATAAAAAATATTCACATTCTTAGAATATAAGATTTGTTCTTATGTTTAAATAGAAGAAATTATATATATATATATATATATATAATTTCTTCTATTTAAACATNTATATATATATATATATATATATATATATATATATATATATATATATATATATATATATATATATAAAAACTTGGTTTCTTCTAATTTAAATGTAAGTTATAGTAGTATTTTTTTAGTATAATTTAATCCTTAGTGTAAATAGTGAGTTTTCTTATTTATATAGTTTTCTTTAAGTATAAAATTAAGTTGGTTAATATATATATATATATATAACTATGTATTTTACCTTCTTCTTATAAAGTGGATTAGAAAAAGGTTTAAAAAATAAGATAAAAAACTAACGAAAAAGAAAAAAAAAAAGAGAGAACCAAATCTGATCTCAACTTCCCCATTTTCTCCACTCTCCCTCACCTATCCCCCACATCACACCCATGATCTTCCCCACATCTCCACTCTTCATCTCCATGAACATATGATTAGGGACATAGGATTTCAATATAAATACTAAGAGAAAATATTGAAAAATGGGAGAGAGGAGTGATCTTCCAAGCCGTAGTGGGTTCACTTAACTTCTTTCAGAATCCTTATTTTTGCCTTACTATCAATTCGAGTTTTCCGTTGAAGTAGCCGACTAGTTTTGTCCGGTCGAAAGTTCTTGTTTGGTTGAGTTAGATTGATGTCCATTTTATCCGCTATATACATTGCCGAAGTTGCAGGCTCTACATCAAGGTCTATCTCTTCTACTCTCTCTCTGCTTGAAATGAATAATGTTTGCTTGATTGTCTGATTCATGATCCTCTATGTTATTCAATGTAAAAAATGAATTTAAACTTGAATTGTTATTTGATTTTTTGTTTCTCATGTGTTCTTTATTCTCTGTTGTTGACAGTGACGTGTTGATTTAAGGATGAGGGCTACGAGTTTAGTTTATTTATTCTAATTCACACTTGAGAAGTATAAGTTTTAAAATTGGAAGTGGAAGTATTTGATAAGGATTTAATTTTTACATTTGAAAAGGATTTGGTTTAAATTCACTTAAGCAGAGGTGGGCCGCGGGTGTTAAATTAATGAGATTTTTGTTTAAGGTGGTTTGTTTTGTTTATCTGGGTAGAATCGCTAGTAGAAATGCTTTAGGCGCGACTTAATTTATTATCGTGATTGTGTACACGTTTGTGTGACGTAATTACTATTTTCAAAAAAAAAAAAATCAAGGTACGCATTCGCGCGACTTTGGCCGAAAAACCTCAAATGAAAATAAAGTGTTATTAGTTGTGTACACGTACGCGTGACATGACTCAAACACACCAAATAAAATGAGTACACGTACGCGTGACTCACGCAAGATAATTTAATAAACATGAATAATTAATCAATTAAAAGCGGTAAAAGTGACAATGCACATAGGTTCTAAAATACGTAATTAAATAATTTAATTAAGCTAGGTATGATTAAAGCGACCGTGCTAAAACCACGGAGCTCGGGAATACCTAACACCTTCTCCCTAGTTAACAGAATTCCTCACCGGTCTTCTGATTTCGCAGACTTTAGAACAGATTCAAATTTCCTCAATTTGGGATTTTAAATAAATCGGTGACTTGGAACACCAAAACTCAATTCCAAGTGGAGACTCTAAATAATAAATTATCCCTTTTCAAAACGTCACTTTAATTGAAAAAACTCTTCTTCACCAACCTCGTAATAAGGTTGTGGGGCCAAAAGAGGTGTGGCAAAGGGTCCATCACAAATGACATCCCAGAGCTCGGAATCTTTAGCCTTGATGAAATTGTGCATCCTAGTCTTCCATCATCCATAATACTGGTCATTGAACCTTGGTGGCCTGTAGGTAGACTGACCTTCTTCAAAGTTTGGTGGAGCAGCCATGAGGATCCTTTCGAGATGTTAGCCTGATAGAAAGAACCTGCTCTGATATCCATTGACAGAATTTGAGGGTCCACCAAACTATATAAAGAATCAGGTTCTCTATTAGTTTTCACAGATTACATAAACACGACAGAAAGTAAATGCCACTGAGAGTTTTTTCGTGGAAAATTTCCAGCTCACGGGATCAAAACCACGACCTACTCTTGTAGGATTTCAACTTCACTACTGAGCAAAATTTTTGGATTACAACCTATTATAACCTAGGAATTAACTCCTTAATCTCTCACTAACTTGTAACACTCCTATTACAAGCCACTTGTAATACCTCTATTACAAAGACTTTACACCTTGACTAACTCTAGCCAAGACACAAATACGGGGTTTATGATTTACAAAGAGTTTCCTACACAATGCTTCTAATTAAACTAAGTAGGAATTACAAATAAGAGCATTAACAAAGTTACAACTCAACTAAGGACATACAATCACTTGATATGGGGATCCATAGCAGTGTTGTTTTTTGTTCTTGATGCACTTGAGAATTGTTAACTGGATAATCAATCACGGTTGAAGTGCTTGAGTGAATTCTCTAAGTGTTAAAGTAATGTTTTGTCATTGGTTTAATGTTAATATAACATAGATGACATCACTTGAATGATGTAAGCAACTTGGGTACAAGGTCCTTCCTAGTGGAGTTGACTGCTGCACTGTGTTGTACTGTTGCGTGTGCAGGCAGTCACTTTCCAGGTGTTAGAGAGTTGAAGTCCATATGTTTCCCTTGTTGATTCTTTAACTTCTGAAAGATTGACAATGTCTCCAGCTTAAGTCAGGTTATTTCCATACGCTTGAGAATGTGGACCGGATGTGTAAGTTCCTTATCTGGTTCTTGACATTAAGTTTGTTAGATCATCAAAACATAAAACAAGGTACTTATAACCTATCAAAAGTGGTATCCTCCTTATTTGTTCAAGGGTGAGCATAACATGAAAAGCAGGAGAAAGTGTAAGCATAGCAAGAGCAAGATGCTCGAGAACGTCTAGAAGCCTTTTTAAATTATAAATACTCCTTCATTCTTAATCAAAATTTTCGGATTTGTGTCTTGGGTATGAAGTATTCTTTGTTAGGGAGCGTTTTACCCCCCTCCCCTCCAATGTGAGATTTTCTGGCGTGAATACAAATATAACCGGGTCTCGATGTTGGTATCGGATACCAGGTTGAACCAAAAAAAAAAAAAAAAAAAAAGGTTATGTTTGCTTTAGGCGAATATGTCTACTCAAGAATCAAGCTAATAATATAGCTGCTTGGCGGAGGAGTTCTCAAATCAAAGCGTTTGAGTTCAATCAAGTATTAACTGTTCCATTTTATTTATAGAGTTTGAGGATTATTTTGGTTAAAAATTGGAGGTCTGTTGAATATATTAGTAAGCTTTAGCCGAGGCATATACAGTATTGGTAACCCTTAAAATTATCTGAAGTCGTAGCAAAACAAATTAGTTCTTCTACTTGTCATTCGGCAAAACAGAGAGATTTCACTAATATATAAGATCACATGTTTAAATCTGTAAGTAATATACTAGCCATTAAACATCAATATATAGTGAAGAAAATGAGAGCATACTCAGTTCTGCATCGCTTTCGATCTTTACTTTTGTAGATTGATCGCTTGATCTCCCTCTCCTCATATTCTCGCTCTCGGCCTCTTACAAATGGCTAAACCCCAAAACTCAATTATAGAGGCTAGGATAATAGAATAATCCTTTATATGTGGGGCCAATGCCATTAATAAAAAAGAAAATAAATATGGCCGGCAGGAAGGTCTGTTCTTTGGTTGTTGATAGAATTTTTTATTAGGGAAATTATCAATTATGTCATCCCATAAGTAAGTTGATACAAAAAATTAGTTAATTCATAAAAAAATATTAATATTAGCTAATTAATTATTTGTTGCCAAAATAAAAATCAAATTTTTGCTTTTTTTTTTAGTGGGTGTTGTTGGTAATAGGTTGGATAAATTTTAATGAGTTTAAATCTCAGTTTTGGAATGATTTGGTAGAGTTTTGAGGTGTTTTGAATTAAAAATTCGAAATAGAAGATGAACATGAAAAATGATGACATGTGCATCAAACTGTGTATCATTTGTTTATCACATATATATCATATTTATGTCAAATTTGTAGCACATGTATGCATGAGTATGAGATACATGCCTAATAATGTGTCACGGGAGGATTTTTTGGACTCGATTTTAATTGCGAATTTTGATACCAAATCACCTCAAATTTTCTTCAAATTTTATACATTGACTCATCTATATATTTTTAATGAATTTCAACTATACCCATGGTAAAAGGTCTTCTTTTGCTTATATATATTGTATTTCATCACCTTGTTTGCTACCTCATTCATGAAATTTCCTTTCCCTCTTGCATCTAATATTGTTGATTGTGAGCACCTGATTTTTACCTACCATATAATTCTACAAAAAAAACTTGATAAATTAATTGGTTTTATGATTTTTTATTGAATTTAAGTGCTATTTGTGAATTAATTTTGCACTATGTGGCCATAATTCGTCTTTTAAATGTATAAATGATTCGAAGCAGCATAATTAGGTGCCTAGCCTTAATTATTATCTAAATAAATATAATTATTTGATATAAAGTCAGATAACATTTAGATTTTTAATTTAAATATTTATTGCAACGTAATTGTGAAAATTGTTAAGGTTAAATTGAATGGTGTGAGTTTAATTAATTAATTTATAATTGAATAACAAAATTAAGTTAGAACTAATTATTACACTTTTTCTTGGTTACTTAATTGAAGTTAATTAGTTAATTGGGAAATCAAGCCTAAATTCGAACCTGGGCTGATTTACCCAGGTTCAAAACACTTCTACCCATCAAAAATACCCAGCCCAATCCCCTCTAACCCGGCCTGGCTCCCCATTACACCAAACGACCCCGTTTTAGTCACAGTAGACCCCAGTCGTTGATCTCCTAAGATCTAACGGCTGGGAAACCCCCAAAGCCTAAGTATAAAACTGTCCAAACCTTACCCCCACACCCCATTCGAACCCTAAGTATTACACCCCCCTATCCGTCTCTCTCACTCACCTCACCACCACCCTGCTCCGTCGATCGGAAATCGCCCACCGGCGGCGGAGTCACTCCAAAACCCCTCAAAATGTCACCAGATGATCCTCTCCTCCTTCTCAGTCACCTCATGCGTTCAATTTCTCCAAAAACTCACTCGAAATCAAGCAATTTCATATCTGAGAATCTGAAAACCTTAATCGACACAGCCCTTTTCCGTCCTTCATTCCCTTTCCTCTCATCAGTCCTGATACCTTGCACTCGTTTATGCAAGATTAACCACAAACCGTCCAATTTCTCCTATGCTCTATCAAATCAGAGCATGCATGAAGTTTTCTCAAAAGTGTCTGATGTTCAGTGGTCAAACATGATGACCTATGGACATGGGATTTTGGCCGCTAAGAGTCAATTCTCTTCTTAATGCCCAGGTAAAACCCTTCATTCATTCTCCCTCTGTCTTTCTGATTTCACCTATCAACCTACCATCACTAGTAATTCCTAACTTCTTTTTCTTTTGTTTGTTTTGTTCTGAGTATACCTATCGATAGATGTCTGAGTTTGGCTCCTAAAACGGCTAAACAAATCCTTTTATTGATTTGCTGGTTCAAAATAAGGTCAGTAAACACTGGTCCTCCTTGTTCTTTAATTGTTCGAGTTTACTTTGTGTTTCTCTGTTGATTTCCTCTTACGCATGATATATGTTAATAAGCTTGTGATTGCCTACTATGTTTCTGTTGTCCTCATTAACAAAAATAATTGATTCTCCTAGCAATCTCTAAGTGTTCTAGTATTGCTGATTGATTTGTGTTAACGATTACTTAACTAAATTAGATAACATATGATCTAAGCCTTGTAGAACCTTTGTCATTAACAAAAAGACTTTTGATAATTTTGTGTATGTTTAATTAGTTGTAGATAACTTAATTGAACCATACTTTAGAATGTGCTTAGTATCAATTTAAGAGCTTATTTGTTGCACCATGTCATATGAATTCCCACATTTGTAATGCTTTACCATGCAGTAGATCAAACAAAAATGATCTTCATCATAAGAGCATAGTGTGCCTTTGACCTATCTGTTTTGACTAAAACCATGCCTGTAGTACACTCTTAACTTCTGAAGTGAATTCATAGCCTATTCATCATGCTATCTCATTATTGATGCATCATGTAATCATGAAATCCTATAAAAACTTCCTTGTGTGTTGTTTGAATGAACTCCAACGACTTTTCATGCTTGTATCTGCCCGATTGTGCTCATGAATATCTTGTTTGCTTTCATCTAGGAGAGACTCTTGCCTAAGCTATTCATTGCCTTATAAAACTTAACAGTCTGAGTTATGTAAAATCTGGAATGCAAAATTACTGTTGCCACTTATAGGCCTAAGGAAAATCACCTATACTTGCTTGTCTTGTTAAAATGAATACCCCGACCCATTGTCTTACACTTGGTTAATATATTTGCTTATAAAACTTAGTAAGGGATCTGGATATCAGTTGAGAACCTAATAGGATAAGAACCATGTTACTAAGCTCAAAACTGACTTTCTTGCCTATATGGGCACCTCTACGGTTTGCACCTACCTTTATAGAGTCTAATCAAGATTGTTAGTCTGACACTAAATTATTCCTATTAGGTAATCCAAGTCCTAGATGACTAATTAAGATCAATTAATCTAAAATGAGTCACTTAGTCTCACCCTTAAGTCATTTAAATTACTAATCAACTAACTAGAGTTAATGGATAACCCCAAGAAAACCTAACTCTAGTTACCTAAGGGTAATTATAGGGACTTCAAAGGGTATATTAGGAATCCTAGGTGAGGGAATCTTGGGTGTAACAACCCAAGAACCTTCTAGATTTGAGAAATCAGATTTTTAAGGGTGTTAAGGTTATTTCATAGGCTAAAATTTTCTGGAATAGGGGCAGCTGTCCTAAAGGATAAGGGTGACAGCTGCCCTATGTACTATTTCAGCTAATTTTGGATGAGGAATATGCCAAAGCATATCCCATTCCCAAGCCTCTTATAAATAGGCCCTCCCTTTAGACTCAAAACGGATTTGGACACTGAAAATTACCCACACAGACACTGAAATACCTTTTTAGACTCTATTTACCCTTTTTACACTCTCTTAGTTGCTAAAAATATCTGAAAACACAGAAAATTAGAGTAGTTATTCATAAATAAAAATTTCCAAAAAAATTCAGTAGAAAGCAAAGAGAAGTCTGATTTCTCTTTAAAAAAGTTCATCACTACATTGCTTGGTTTTGATGTTTCTATTTTTTCTTTGGGGTTCTAATTCTTGGGAACTTTAAGTATTTAGATTCAAAATTCTGGTTCATCTTCTACTGGGCTTTTTGGTTATCTGGTTTGCTGCTGCTGGATTTTTCTTCTTTTGCTGACTGCTGGTTATACTTGACCTTTATTTGGTCAAGTTTTGTTATTTTATCTTTAAACAAGGTATGTAACAACTTAACTATATGGAAATGCTTAAATCTGAATTTTGTTCTCTTTCTTTGTTGTCCAAATCTTTCTCCTCTAGCTGAACCTTCTTTTCCTTTGTTTTTGGTATGAAAAATCTGAAATGGGACTGTTTAATACGCTGGTAAATGAATCTGAATAAGTGTTGTCTATGAAATACTTGAATCCTTAGAATCATTCTATTTAGTTGTGTTTAAGTCTTATTGTTTTTCAGAATGCATTGAGTTTGTGTAGTTAAAATAATTTAGATGTTGGTTTTGTGTTTGCCTTAGTCCGTACTGAAATTATTTGCACTAGGAAAGATGAATTTAATCTTCTAATGGTCAAATTCACTCCATAGTAGTGCACAAACAGTGGTTTAGTTGTTGAAAATTACCCCTTAAGGGTATAAAATGTGCAATTAAGAAGGGCCTTAAGGAAGGGAGTCTGAACCCGTAAAAATGGTCGGATAAATTACTCCTCAAAGTGCCAATAGTAGTCAAAGTATTTGAATAAATACTTGCTGAAATTTGTTGCATAACACAAGAATGACTCTCAAAAGTCAAATAAGATGGCATCCCCGGAATTGAATCTGACCCCTCTTATGGTCAGATTCATTCCAAGAAAAATGCACAAAGGATGTTGCTTTTAAATATTGTTTAGTATAGCATTACTAAAGTCAAGTTCGACCCCTTTCATGGTCAAATCTGCCTTATTAAATGCATAACACACCTAACTTTTGGGGTGTTTACAACTTGCAAAAGGAGGCTCAAGTGTATAGCCATAAGGAGATTCAAGTTGGATCAACTAGTTAGAAGTTGCAATTGTCAGTTTACTTTCTTGTAGAAAAAAATGTATCTTTATAGAAGTTGAAGCTCTGTAATTCATCTATACTCGTTCTTTTAGAAGCATTGTAATATGAAACTGGACTCTATATTCACTATATCAACAGTATTTTTCTGTCCTGTATGTATGTACCCATGTAAGTCTAAAGAAATGGGCATAATTGGGCCAGATTCGTCTGAGTCCACTGGACTCGAACGAGAGCAGTTATGGTTAATTTTTAGGCCCACGCCATTGACAATGGCCTGGTGGAGCTTGAAAAGGCCCACATGTTTTATTTTCCTCAAAAACTATTTTACTTACAAACTCAATTGCAAGGTTTTAAGTGTTGGAATATTCAGATTCGGGTTAACAAATTTATTAGCGTTTTTGTAAAAAATATTTCTCTATAGTTTTTATTTAGATAACCATCGAATTTGTAGAAAACAACTATTTTAGCTCAGAAATAATTTCAAAAGTCTACACAAAAAATAAAAATCTGTTATTCAACAGTGCTTTTAAATTTCCAGAATTAGAACAACATAAAGAAATCAGTGTGCATGAATTGTGAAATAAACAACATAGATTTAGGCTAATAAAGTTGTTCAATCAAAATATTTTGTTGCAATTAAATGCGTTTATTTGGCCTTTGGAACGTTTTGCTTATGAATTAATGAATTTTAGATCCCTCTTCATTGATGCATGCGTTAAATCGCTGTACTTAGCTTCTTTCTTATTACAAAAGCAGCCAAAATTAGGATGGCTTAAGGAGATACAAATCGAGCTAGACTAGGCCATAGCCCAATCTCATGACTTGACTTAGGATTTTTTAATTTAGATATAGTGAATCTCGTAAGCCTTTTTGATAGTGAATGCCTTAAACTCAGAAAATAAATCAATATTCGGAGTATACGTTTTACGTAACTTTGAATGAAAACAACTAAAATATACCTTTTTCTCAAATTGTGTATATGTTTACGTAACACAAATAAAAACTAAAATGAACACTCGTAGAGACACTTTTAGGAACAAATTTCTTAAAATTATCGTAATTGCATACACGCCCGCGTGACATAATTCCGGTTTCTTCTCGACAACAAAAACAAAATATGCGCTTGCGCAACTTTATTTATCTCCTTAAATGAGTTCAGTGTCGAGGATTGTGTACACGTCCGTGTAACATGATTTTAGATATGTTTTAAACTCTACGGGTTTACGCATACGTAACCCGTCTTAGGATAATTCGTTAAATACAATTAAATAATAAAAGCGGTAAAAATATAAAAATGCACTTAGGTACAAAAACAGTAGTTGAACAATTTAGGCCAAGTTTAATCATTAAGCGACCGTGCTAGAACCACAAAATTCGGGAGTGCCTAACACTTTCTCCCGGGTTAACAGAATTTCTTACCTAGATTTCTGGTTCGCAGACAATTTAAACAGAGTCAAAATTCCTCGATTTTGGGATTTCTAATAAATAAATGGTGTCCCGAAACATCGTCAAAAATCCGGGTGGCGAATCTAAATAAAATAAATCCAAAAAATCCAATAATGTCACTTAAAGTGGAAAAACTCCCTTATTACCCTCACTGGGTGAAAAAGGAGGTGTGACAACTCTGGCGACTCTCCTGAGGATCGAACCCAGAATCTCTGGTTCAGGGTTCAAGAATTCGAGATTTTATGTGATTTTACTTGGCTTTCTTAAATTTTGATATTAATATGTTTTGTGCGCTCAAATGTGCTAAATGCTATTTATTTACCGCTTTGATATTTATTTGAACTGTATTTAAACTGTCTTCTTACGCCTCCCTTATGAGTTTTCTAAAATTTGGTGCACACGTTCGCGTGACCCGCCTTTATGTTAGAGGTCATACCAAGTAAGAAATACGGGGATGGACTAGCCACTAGGCCGGATAGTCTTTCGTGCTACCGGTACGTCACTCCCACCCCGACTCGAGTTGTCCGCACGGGTAGCCATGGTCTAGAACAAAACCTCAGGTTTAACCCTAGAATGACAAAACCTCATGCCGGATCCCTAGTAGGAACGATTATCTGCATCATGTGCATTTTGACTTAGGGGACTCAACACATGGGTTGGGTCCGTCTAGGACAGGTGTACCCGAAACAAAAAAACCATCCTGATGCATCCTACTTGCTATGTGCACATTATTTGTCTTGGCTTGTTTGTTGACCGACTAAAATGAAATAAAAAATAACAGAAAAACCAAGAGCGCGGGAAGATAGAAAATTCACCAGCTTTGAAAAACCATGATATCTGAAAAATACCTCGGAACCCTGTCAAAATTTTTCGAAAACAAAGGATTTCAAAATAATTGAAAATGAGGAGAAATAGAATTTCAAAATAGTTGCAAATTTCAATAGAATTTCAAGATAAGTCAAAAACATTTTTCTTTAGTTATTACCGAACTACGTGGGTATGATTCTCACTGGATATGAGATACGTAGGCAAAACTCATCGGTGCTGAACCCCACTTTTCAAAAACAAACCAAAAATGTCCGTCAGTCAAAATAAAACCGACCAAGCTTCGGTTAAAGTCTTGCACCGTTCTTGCCAAAATAAGCCTTAGAAATTTACATCGTCGAACGACTATTTTTCGTTCAAGAACGAATTTGTCTGTCACTTTTTTCGAAAAGTACCTTGTTTGGCCTCGAAACTTTTCTCAAAGTAAGAAGGAGTCATTCTTTGCGAAAATGACTACTTTGGTAAAAATTGCACAAATAAGCCACTTTAGGAGAGTTTATCTTTTAAAAAAATTTAATTAAAATGGGTCTTTTGTGTCCAAATAAGAGGTAATCCTAACCCTGTTTACCCACAGGTGCAAAATGAACACTATCCAAACCCCGCAGCTGAACACCAAAGAAGAGGTTCCCCTACAACTCCAGATGTGGTGGCATGATTTAGATCAAGATGGCAACGAATGGGTCAGCGAACAGTTGGGATATCTCATTGATTTTATGAAAGTAAAACCCCGAAACGACTTCATTAAAGCTTTGGTAACCTTTTGGGATCCGGCCCACAACGTATTCCGATTTTCAGATTTTGAACTCACTCCAACCTTAGAAGAGGTCGCCGGATATGGGGGTTTTGGTCGAGACTTAAGGAATCAACAAATCATCTTTCCAAGACCTATGTCAGTACGCCGCTTCTTTGAGGTCCTTCCCGTTAGCCGGTAACTCAGAAAAGTCCGAGTATCCAATGGGTGTTGTTCATTCTATTTCCTATATTCCACATATGGTTTCTCAGGCGGATTTGAAATATATGAAAAAGGTTTGACTAACAAACATGATAAGGATACTTGGAGAATCCATCGCCGATTTTCCTTCATCGTAGCATTTCTGGGTACTATGGTCTTTCCTGATGCCGAAGGGACTATTGGCATTTGGGTGGCCAAAATCGCCCAGGTCTTGACCGAAAAGTAAGATCATACTCTGTCTCCACTCATATTATTTGACATTTTCCGGGCTTTGACTGAATGCAAGTCGGGAAAAACATTTTTTGAAGGTTGAAACATCATTCTCCAGATGTGGTTGGATGAACATCTTCGTCACCATCCAAAATTCATGAGCTATGGTACTGATAAAGCCAATTTGATCGAGGGTTATGAAGAGAGAGTGAAGGATTACCATTTTCCAGAAGGAGTCGAGGCTTGGGTTGATCATCTAAGGTCTTTACGAGCAAACCAAATAGAATGGACTTTGGGATGGCTCCCACTCAAAGAAGTCATACTTATGTCTGCTGCCAGGAATCATCTAATGTTGATGGGTCTCAGAAGTATCCAACCATATGCACCCCGAAGGGTTCTGAGACAATTGGGCCATTATCAAGTGATACCCGAAGAGGAGGATTTGAGCATCCAAGTCATTGAGCTACAACCCGAGGCCCCCTTACCTGAAGCCTTAATTCAACAAAGTTCGAATGGGTGTCAATACTTGAAAGAAGATACCTAGGTGCCTAATCTTTCCAGAGGGGAAGTGGATCCGGGATATGCGGCATGGTTTGAGAAAATAAGTTGCATTGTTGAAGAACCAGAACCCGAGCCGGAAAGGCCTTCCAAGAGGCCTCATGTGCACGCTTTTGATAATAAAATTCAAGAAAGGCTAGCTTGGGGCGAAAAGGAAATAGAATATCAAGCCACTATCCATGCTTTGAAAGAGAAATTAAGAAACATGGAGTTTGATAATCAGTTACAGGCATAGGTAGTCGAGGGTGAAAAACGACAAATGACCCGAGAAAATGAGGCGCTTCGTGCCCAAGTACGGAGTCTGAAAATAGACCTCAAGACGCCTGTAAGGTGTGAAAGAGATGAAAAAATCATTAACAATCTGAGGTTGAAGGTTCATGAATATGCCTTCGATTTGAACAAAGCTGAAAAAAACCTGTTAGAGGCCGAAAAGAAGTTAGCAAAAGGAACGGAAGAACAGGCTCGTCAATTAAGGAAAAAATATGGCAAAGAAATTTCCATCTTGAAAGAAAAACTATTTTCCATGGGGAACGAAATGTTCCAACAGATCAAAGATCTCAGAAGGGAAAGGGAGCATTGCTATGAGAAGATTGGCCAGTTAGAGGGAATGGTGAAAGAATTACAAGAGCTGAACAATGCGAATGCCCAGGTATTGGAGGACCGAGCGCATCAAATAGAGCGCTTACTTCAAGAGAAGGGGATAATAAGGAACATAATCCAAGAAATAGCCAACTACGTGGTACAGAAACGCCACGAATGCGAGAGTATGACCACTTCCATGTTCTTTGCCACCATGATGACTTTCGTCCACCAAGTAGTGGAAGACTTGGATCGACTTCAGGGGGATATTGCACACAGACCGGCACAGAGACCCGCCAATGCACCACAGTCCTCGAGAATACAACCAAATGCTCTCTTTTATTATTGATGTTTAGTTTTTTCAAGTCTGTACTTTTATTGCTTTAAAAAAAGTGTGTTAAGTTGTTTTGTTTTATGTCTAGAGTCTGTACTTTTCTTTCGTGTTTATTAATGTTTCCAAAAATCACTTGTAATGAAAAGAACTATCTCTAATAGTGAAATGAAAATTGCCCTTTGTTTACATTTACCTGTTCCGAGAACTCCGTAATGATCTGATTCATGCGGCGTCATGATACATAGGCAATCCACATAGGATTCGATCATAGCCCTCAAAGAAAAGAATAAAAGAACAAATAAAAATAAAGAAACGAGAGAGAATATTAAAGCCAGGATGAACCACACAGCTGTTGCAAACATTTTAGAAAAGCGTTTTAACTGGTTAAGAGCATCTCATCCCAAAGTGTGATTCCCTATGTGTTAATATCTCCCCCTAACCAATTTGTTGTTTACTCTCAAAAGGTTACTGCTTTTAAGGTGGTTGGTTTATGTGGTATTCTGGTGACACATCCTTATTTCACAAGATCCAAAGGAAGTATCGCAATGATATCAAAAAGTCACCTATCTATTGTTGAACCAGAGGATGGCCTCACTTCGGTTATCCCTCAAGAAGAATCGGCAGTCGCCGAAGAAAATAGAAGACTGCAATGTCGTATGCTAGAGATATGGGATGCTTGGTCCAATGGAAGGGAGCCACCTAACTCCATCCCCGGTTTCCCTGAACTGATTCCCAGAACCGAGGGACCACCAACGTGCCAATTTCAATGCCAAACCCATTTGTTCCATTTGGGTTCCCAACCATGGCCTCAAATTATACCGTAATGCCTTCTGAGGTTCTCCCCCAGGAACCATCTTCTGGATTACCCTCTGTGGTATTTACTGCGCCACCAGCTACAGGTTTGGCACAACCAACACTGGCGCGACAGAGTTTTGAGCCAGCAAATTTTACTTTCCAAGCTCCTCCATTCCAACTGGATACTGCCCGGGTCACTCTGAATGCTTACCCACAGTACCCACAACTTGAATCTCCTGTGGATCCAGAAAAGATCTTTAAAAATATTGAACAGGATGAGATAACCCGAAAGATGAAGAGTATCGAGCAAAGTTTGAAAAATATCCAGGGCCTAAGCGGCCAAAAGAGTGTATCATATGTTGATTCATGCATGTTCCCTCACGTGCATCTACCTGTGGGTTTCAAAACTCCAAAGTTCAAAAAATACGACGGGCATGGAGACCCGATCGCTCACCTAAAGAGATACTGCAACCAACTGATATGAGCAGGAGGCAAAGAAGAGCTACTGATGGCTTATTTCGAGGAAAGCCTTACATGTATCGCCTCAGAGTGGTACATTGATTAGGATATCTCCCATTGGCATATATGGGAAGATTTGGCTCGAGACTTCGTAAGGCAATTTCAGTACAATGTGGATATAGCCCAGACAGAAATTCTCCGTCTAATCTCAAAAAGAAAGCTTCCAAGAGCTTCCGGGAGTATGCCATTAAATGGTGGGAACATGCATCCTGAGTAAAACCTCGCATGGACGAAACTGAAATGATTAGTATCTTCCTGCAGGCCCAAGAGGCCGATTATTTCCAGAATATGATGTCCGCCATGGGTAAGCCATTCGCGAAGGCCATTAAAATTGGCGAGATGGTAGAAAATGGCTTGAAGATAGGCCGTATTTTAAGTCAATATGCTTTGAGAGCCACCTCCCAAGCCATTCAAAGCGGCTCGGAGGCCTGGCAAATAGAAAAAAGAAAGAGGAGGGAGCCATGATGGCTTCAGGCCCTAGGAATTCTCGATGACCTCGGAAATATCTAGGCCCATTTCCCAGGGCTTCACAATACTGTTATCCTCATCAGAAAGCAGCTTATGCCATGTCTACCCTCCCTTATGCAGTGATGAACGCTCAGCTGTATCCTCGGCCACAGCAGTACAATCAAAACAAAGCTCTACCGCCCAGAAATAACCATCCTCCCCCAGATCCATATAATCCACGCCCTTTTCAAAACAATTATCAATACAACACCCACCCCCGTGAACCACCAAGGAGAACTAACTTCACTCCAATCGGCGAGTCATACTCGAGCCTTTTTCCAAAGTTGGTTCAAATGGAACTTCTGCAGCCTGTGCCGCCGAACAGGCAAAATCCACAAATGCCATCATACAGACGGGGTACCAACTGTGCCTATCATTCCAGAGTGGAGGGGCATGATACTGAAGACTGCTCGACTCTTAAGAGAGCAGTAGAAAATCTAATTGAACAAAAGAAAGTGGTTCTGAGGGACGAGGAGGTCCCCAATGTCACAAAAAAATCCATTGCCAGCCCACAACAACGGGCCTGTCATTGGAATGGTTTTTGAAGAGAAATAATTTGACCTGGCGCTGAAAGCCATCATTGCCATTGTGGATACAGAAAAGAAGACAAAGTCCCCCGGCCAGGATAAAGGAAAGGCCAAAGAAGAAAAGAAAACAAAGCCCCCCAACTAGGATAAAGAAAAGGCCCGGGAATAAAAGAAAGAGACGACACCAACTAAAGAAGCTGTCCTTTATGTTCCGAGGGGTCCGCGAAACAGACAACTCACCTTGAGCCCTCCCAGAAGATTAGAACTGAAATCAAAACTGCAGGGAGTGTATGTGCCGAAGGGGACATATGTTGTGAAAAATCCGGCCGTCCTACCTAAGCTGAATGAACCTCTAATCATCAGCCGCCGACCGCAAATCTCGATCAAAAATACAACTATTGTCCCCTGGAATTATGATCAAACACTGGTAACATACAAAGGGAAAGAGGTCAGAGGGGAAGTCAACGAAGCAAAACCTATTGGGAAATATCATAACTCAGAGGAGTTGAATAAAGCCAAGCATAAACGCTTTCCCCTCAAAAAACCCATCACTGCCGAAGAAGCTGAAGAGTTCTTCAAGAAAATGAAAATGTCTGAACATGCCACAATTGAGGAACTCAGGAAAACCCCGGAGCAAGTTTTGCTTTTTTCTCTGTTGATGAGCTCAAACTAGCATAAAAAAGTACTCCTAAAAATGTTGAATGAAGTGTATGTACCAGCTGAGACCTCAGTCAAGTAGTTAGAGAGAATGGATGAGCGCTTCTTCGAAGTAAACAAAATTTCTTTTAGATAAAATGACCTACTTCCTGAGGGGGCCGCCCACAACAAAGCCTTACACTTGACAGTTAAAAGTGAAGGATATTACGTGAAGAGAGTTATGCTTGACGGAGGATCAGGGGTAGATATTTGCCCCTTGTCAACGCTTCAAAGAATGGAAATCGGCACTGAGAGAATCAGGCCAAATAATGTTTGTGTCCGCGCCTTTGACGGTATCAAAAGAGACACCATTGGTGAAATTAAAATAGTCATGACGATTGGCCCTGTGGATTTCATGGTAACCTTCCAAATCCTGGATATGGACACCTCTTATAACTTCCTGCTAGGAAGACCTTGGATTCACGATGCTGGGGCAGTGCCATCTACTCTACACCAGATGGTCAAGTTTGAACATGAGAATCAGGAGATAGTGGTCCACAAAGAGGACGAACAATCAATATACAGGGATCCCTCCGTCCCCTGCCTCGAGGCCAGAGAAGGTAGCGAACATATTGTTTACCAAGCCTTTGAGATCATGCTTGCTGATCAACACGAGGAAGGTGTGTCGTGCCCACAACCTTGTTTATCTAATGCGTCAATAATGGTCGCTACCGACATGATCTAACACGGTTACAAACCCGGAAATGTGCTCAGGGTATCCTTACAAGGCATTACTGAGCCGATCTCTCTGCCAGCCACCGAAAAATTCTTTGGCATCGGTTTCCAAGCCACAGATGATGATATGAAATGGGCCAATGAATGTAAAAATAATGGATGGGACCTACCTCAGCCAATCCCACACATCACTGAGTCCTTCATCAAACCACAGTATATTGAAGAAGAAGAGGAGGCTTTTACGGTCGAAGAAATTGAAGAAATCTCGGAGCCATGAGACAAATGTTATATGAGGCTCACATGGTTCAGCCAAAAGAAGGCTCGAGCACCGCAGAGGTGCAATACATGGGTCCGAATGCCAAACTGTAGAACTGGAAAGCTATTCCCTTCCCAATCAGACGGGAATCTTGGTAGTTCATGTTTTGCTGTCCTTTCTGCACTTCGAGTTATTCAGGGTGTAACTCGAGTGTTTTTAATTTTATTATCTTTAAATTCTGATGTAAAACCCTTGTTATCTTCAAAACCAATGAAATGAAATCAAAATTTCATCGTCTATTATTCTTTCTGATTTTGTTATTTTTTCTTATTTTTCAGTCCTAATGATGCGGCCTTAAATAACATGACATGCTTGCGTACCTCATATTCTGATCTTAATACGCTGTCTAATCTTAAAGGAATGAATCAAGAACCAGAATATGAAGAAGATAAGGCTTTTAGGGAAATAAACAAAGAATTGGAACAATTTGAGAATAAGCCTAAGCCAAACCTAAACGAAACTGAGCCAGTTAATTTGGGTAATCAAGAAGAGGTTCGAGAAACCATGATAAGTATTCACACGGATGAGGAAACTAGGGACGCATTGATTCAACTTCTATTCAAATTCAAAGATGTGTTCGATTGGTCCTATGATGATATGCCCAGACTAAGTGTTGATTTAGTGGTACACAAGCTGCCAACTCATCCCGATTTCCCCCGTCCAACAAAAGCAAAGAAAATTCAAAACAGATATCAGTGACAAAATTAAAGAAGAAGTCACCAAACAATTAAAAGCCGGTGTAATCTGAGTAGTCAGATACACCACATGGCTAGCCAACGTAGTCCCAGTGCCAAAAAAGGACGGGAAGCTCCAAGTATATGTTGATTACAGGGATTTGAACAAAGCAAGTCCCAAAGACAATTTCCCGCTACCAAACATCCATATCTTTGTCGACAATTGCGCCAAACATGAGGTACAATCATTTGTGGATTGTTATCCCGGTTATCACCAAGTCCTAATGGATGAGGAAGATGCAGAAAATACGGATTTCACTACACCATGGGGAACTTATTGTTACAGGATTATACCATTCGGTTTGAAAAATGTCGGGGCAACCTATATGAGATCCATGACTGCCCTTTTCCCTGACATGATGCACCAAGAAATTGAGGTGTACGTTGATGATGTCATTGTTAAATCTAGAACACGGGAGGACCATGTCTGAGACTTGAGAATTTTTTTTTAGTGGCTATGGAAATACGACTTGAAATTGACCCCTGCTAAATGTGCATTTGGTGTTCCTTCCGGGAAACTCTTGGGTTTTATAGTTAGCGGTGGGGGCATTGAGTTAGATCCGATGAAGATAATGTCCATCCGAGATTTGCCACCTCCAAAGACTAAGAAAGAGGTCATGAGTTTATTAGGAAGAGTTGAACTACATCAACCGGTTTATTGCACAGCTTACAACCACCTGTGAGCCAATATTCAAGTTCTTAAAGAAAGATGCGTCAATCAAATAGACAGATGAATGTCAGGAAGCCTTTGATAAAATCAAGGAATATTTGTCGAATCCGCCAGTGTTGGTCCCGCCTGAACTAGGAAGACCTCTGTTCCTGTATCTAACAGTCGTGGAAAATTCTTTTGGTTGTGTCCTCGGGCAACATGATGTTACTGGGAAGAAAGAGCAAGCCATCTACTATCTGAGCAAGCAATTCACTAGCTATGAAGCCAAATACACTCTGCTGGAGAGAACTTGTTGTGCCCTAACTTGGGTTGCTCAAAAGCTCAGACATTATTTGCTGGCTTATACCTCATAACCAGGTTGGATCCTCTAAAATACATATTCCAAAAACCAATGCCCACAGTAAGGTTAGCAAAATGGAAAATCTTTCTCACGGTGTTTGACATTGTCTATGTCACCCGCACAACCATGAAAGCTCAAGCCTTGGCCGATCACTTGGCTGAGAACCCGGTTGACAATGAGTATCAACCTTTAAGCCCTTATTTCCCGGATGAGGAAGTCAATTCAGTCGAAGTAATCTCAGAAGATACTAATACCTGGAAAATGTTCTTCGACGGAGCAGTTAATGCCAAAGGCGTTGGGATTGGGGCAATCTTGATTTCGCCCACGGGACAACACTATCCAGCCACGGCCTATCACCGGTTCTTTTGTACAAATAATACTTCCGAATATGAAGCTTGTATAATGGGCATGAACATGGCCATTGACATGGATGTGGAAGAGTTATTGATCATGGGAGATTCTGATTTGATCATAAAGCAAGATCAGCGAGAGCGAGAAACTCGAGATGTTAAGCTCCTTCCATACAGACAACATGTTGAAGATCTTAGCAAGCGATTCAAAACCGTCGAGTTCAGATATATTCCTCGATGCCACAATGGGTTAGCCGATGCACTGGCTACCCTAGCTGCAATGCTGCCATATCCTTGCAATGTCCACATTGGCCCGTTAGAAATTCAAATCGAAGAAAGACATGGTTATTGTAACACGGTCGAAATAGAGCCCGATGTCCAACCATGGTATCATGATATCAAAAGATTCTTGAAAATAAAAGAATACCCGGAGCAGGGCAATGGGGAGCAAAAGATAACCAATAGAGGACTCACCAACAGTTTCTTTTAAGCGGAGAAGTGTTATACAAAAGGACTCTAGATTTGAATTTGTTAAGGTGCGTGGATGCCAAAGAAGCTGAAAAGATTATGAATGAAGTACATTCAGGAGTATGAGGTCCCCACATGAACGGGTACGTCCTCGCAAAGAAAATTCTACGAGCAGGATATTAATGGATGACCATGGAAAAAGATTGTTTCAGTTTTGTCCGAAAGTGTCATCAGTGTCAAATACATGGTGACCTGATTCATGCACCACCCTCGGAATTACACCCCATGTCAGCACCTTGGCCCTTCGTTTCTTAGGGAATGGATGTCATTGGCCAATCGAGCCAAAAGCTTCAAATGGACACAAATTTATTTTGGTGGTCGTCGACTATTTCACAAAATGGGTCGAAGAAGTCACTTTCAAAGCCTTTGCTAAGAAAGTAGAGGTGGACTTCGTGCATTCAAACATTATCTGTCGTTTCGGTATTCCAAAAACTATCATTACCGATAATGCTGCAAATCTAAACAGCCACTTGATGAGGGAGGTATGTGAGCAGTTTCAAATCACACACCATAATTCCACCCCTTACCGGCCCAAAGCCAATGGTGCCGTCGAAGCAGCCAATAAGAACATCAAGAAAATCCTCAGAAAAATGATCCAAAGTTCTAGACAGTGGCACGAGAAGTTGCCTGTTGCATTATTGGGATATCGCACGATCGTGCGCACATCAGTGAGGGATACGCCTTATTTATTGGTTTATGGCACTGAAGCCGTGATCCCTGCGGAATTCAAAATTCCTTCCTTTAGGATCATTGCGAAGACGAAATCGAGGATGATGAATGGGTCAAAACCCGGTTGGAACAGTTGACTCTGATTGATGAGAAAAGAATGGCCACAGTTTGCCACGGGCAGTTGTACCAACAAAGAATGGCCCACGCCTATAACAAGAAGGTACGACCTAGGAACTTTGAAGTGGGGCAGCTCGTCCTAAGACGTATCCTCCCACACCATGAAGAAGCGAAAGGAAAATTCGCCCCAAACTGGAAAGGTCCATAAATCATAAGGAAATTGCTACCAAAAAGAGCATTGTACTTGGGGGACATCGAAGGAAATGACCCTGAAATGGCTGTCAATGCAGATGCAGTCAAAAGGTATTATGTTTGACCTTTTTGTGATGATGCTCATGATCGAAATGACGAAGTCTTTCATTCGCGCTACTCAAAACACTACCAGTTTTGGAAACCCTTTGAGCCGGTTACTCTTCCTTGATTACCCTCTTTGGAACTTGAAGTGTTTAAAAAAAAAGAAGAAAAGAAAAAATGATGGTGAAAAAAAACAAAATAAAAATCAAAAACAAAAACAAATGTTTCCTTGAACTACGTCTGACTTGATTCCGAAAGGATACATAGGCAGCCTGTCCCTAGGGTTCAGTCACACCAAAATAAAAATCCATATTCCCCCAGAGTTTATGTTGTGGCAAGTATTAAAATTCGGCAATGATTCGTCCGAAAAGTTCCAAAGTTGTAGTTCGATACAAATTCCTTTTACCCCAAATCCCGTTCAAGTCCTTCCGATCGATCGGCAAAGAAAGACCAGAATTGGAGGATACAATAATTTGGATCTGATACAAGCAGTGAGAGAAAGTAAAATGAGAGAGTCTTATCAGTGAAAACCCACACAGGCAGCATAAGGCGATGGTAGGAAAAGAAATTAAAATGAGAGAGTCTTATTGGTGAAAACCCACACGGGCACCATAAGGAGACAATGAGTAGAGAAACTAAAAATGAGAGTCTTGTTAGTGAAAACTCGCAAAGAGCCTACAGGGCGATGGAGAGAAGAGAAATGAGAGAGGTTAGTCGGTGAAAACCCAAAAAGGTCACTACTAATCGAAAAGAGGATGATTGGTCACTTGTATCGACATTGTCTGGGGCAAGGTTTCTCGACTTCAAGGTAAAAAATCGGGACGAATTTCTGAGAGTCAGATGGTTTATATAGATCAGGCATCCAGTCCAAGACGCATGTCATGTTCATTGAAGGCCGCATACACTCCAAATAAGTCTTTCTTCTCTTTTCCCGAAAGGGATATTTCTTGTCAAAATTCATTGTCTCCGTTTCTTTGTTATTCTATCCTTTTTAGCCTGACTCTGTTTCTAAGTTAGAGAAAATAAAGGATGGCAAAACTGATTTACAGGGTTCTCGTTTGACACGAGCAAATATGCAAAGGGCACCAAGCCTCATCAGGGGCATCGAGACGATCCCGACTGGCCGCAGCGGCCGATGCTTTAAACACAAAACTCGTGAAAGATTGAGTCCCACGTGGCTAACCCCTCCCGGCAAAGTTCGAAAAACCGAAGTGCTCCAAATTATTTAAATTTAAGGTTGGGGGAAAAATCAGAAATGAAAAGCCGATGGAGGAAAAGTAAAGTTGGAAAAGATTAAGACCCATGCGACTAACCGTCACAACAGAATTCGAGGAGCCAAAACTTCCCCGATACTCTGGAAATCCAAAGGAAAAATCAAGTGAAAGGCCTACAAAGGCAAAACAAGGTCGAAATATTCGGTCCCACGTGACCGGTCGCCATGGTAAAATCAGAAAAGATAGGGTCCCTGGGATTACAGATGAAACCCAATCCCCAGAAAGTAAGAAAGTGGTTGAGATCTTCGTCACAAGAACTGAGATCAATTAGTTGAAAATCAAGGCCGCAAAACCAACCACCATTTCAAACTAACAAATTGTTCTTTGTTTGAAGGAAACAGGTGTAATTCAAAAGCAAAATGCTAGTGTAACTGTTGACCCAAGTCACTTCATAGTTTTGAAGATTGACAAATGTCTGACCAGTTGAACCAGGTCCATCAGAGCATACACACTTGACCTGATGCGTTGGCACATGAATCGTATATGCATAGGAGATTAATGCGATTGTGAAGAATCAATGAACAAGGAGAGTGTCTCCTAATGAAAAAATGTTGCAAATTGATAAGAGAATAGAAGTTGAATTCAGCAAGGACAGTAACGAAGGAAAGAAGTTGAGTTTAATACGAACTCGTTCTCCCAGGTAGAGTTGTACCAGAATTGAACGACAAACTCAACAACTGACTCTATAAATAATTGAAGTATTCTTGCTTGAATCAAGATAACACAAGTGCAGAAGTGAATCAAGATCTGAAAACAAAATTCCCAGATATTTTGCAAGCAGAATTATTGTGCGATACAAAGGCTACAGACCAGCTAGAAGAACCAGTTCCATCTGTTTGTCATTGAGTCTAGTTGGTTGTAGTAGGCGATATAATATTGTATCTTTTCAGCTTTCATAGAATCAATTGTAATAGGTACACATTGTTCAAGTTAGAGTTAACTTGAAGCTTGTATAAATTAGCTAGAGGCTAGTTACTACGAAGGGATTAGAGTTAGTCCTAGGATTAAAAAAGAGTTTACTTTGTAAGTCCGTTTGTCTCAGAGTTTTAGTGAAGAGTTTGAGAAAATCCTACTGAGGAGTAGGTCATGATTTTTTGACCTTTTGAGCCAGGTGTTTTCCACGTAAAAGCCTTTGTGTTTTTACTTTAATTCTTTTATTATTCCGTAACAGTAGAAGTTTGAACACCAAGAAGAACCAGGTTCTTCTACAGGAACAACACTCGAAAATTGGGTACCACACAAATTAACCTATCTTATTGTGTGGTATTGACGTCTAAAACATCAATTGGTATCATAGCAGGTTATCCTTGAAAAGATAAAACCTTGGAGAAGATCAAGATGAGTGCACCACCTGGAAACTGGGAAGGTCAATCAACTGCAAGGCTACCACTCTTCAATGGCCAATATTACTCTTGGTGGAAAAACAGGATGAAGGACCACCTGAATGGAGAAGACTATGAACTCTGGGACATAGTCACTGATGGTCCTCTAGCTACCATGATGAAGACTGCTGAAGGAATAGATGTACCAAAGACTAGAGCTGACTGCAGTGCTGAGGATCTGAAGAAATAGGAGAAGACTGCAAAGGCCAAAAAGTGGCCAGTGTGTGGACTAGGTCCAGACGAGTACAGTAGAATCCAAAGTTGCACCACTGCCAAAGAGATCTAGGATACCTTGCAAGTAGCTCATGAAGGAACACCTAAGGTAAAAAGGTCAAGAGGTACTCTACTATACTCTCAGTATGAAAACTTCACTATGAAAGAAGGAGAGATTATCCAAGAGATGTACACAAGGTTCACAACCTTGACTAATGAACTAAATTCACTTGGAAGAGTCATTCTTGAAGAGGATAGGGTTGAGAAGATCCTGACAAGGGTCTTGCCTATTTCCTGGGAAAGCAAAATCACTGCTATCTAGGAATCATAAGATATGGAAACACTGAGATTGGATGAGCTGATTGGAAACCTCACTGCCTATGAACTCAGAAGGTTGACAATGAAGATGGATGGTCCAAATAAAGAGAGGAGTCTAGCACTAAGAATCACTGAAGGAGCAGATCTTGAGGATGATGAGATGGCCATGATTACCAAAGAATTCAGAAACTTTCTCATGAGGAAGAAGGGCATCTCTAGAGGAGGAAACTACAACAAAGCAAAATCTCCAAAAAGGCCAACCAACGAGGGATGCTACAAATGTGGTAAGACTGACCATCTCATCAAAAACTGTCCTCAGTGGGAAGTAGAATGGAAAAAGGAGAGATATGAAAGAAGGAACAGGAAGAAGGAACAGGTCCAACCCAAGAAAACCACAACAAAGGCTATGGTTGCTGCTTGGGGGGAAAGTTCAGATGAGGAATCAGAAGATGGGGAGACTGAAGATCAGGCGCTCATGGCAATTGGAGAATCTGATGAGGAATCACATGAAGAACCAGAGGTAAGTATCTCCCATCTTAAAAACAAAGTAAAGTTCCTATCTAAGGAAAAACTCTCTGAGTTGCTACTTGATTTCATAGATGATTCTGAGGAAACAACCAAAGAGAAGGATCAACTATCTAAAGAATGTGCAATGCTAAAAGCAAAGTGCATGAACCTTATCTGAAAAGAAAAACATTGTCTTGTTGAACTAGGTTCATCCACTTGAAACTGAGATTCTAGAATTAAAATCTGAAAACTTAAAGCTAAAGCTAGGATCGAGTAAAAAGGTTGTTGATTATTCTCATATCATGTTAGAAGAAAAAGTGGGAAAACTAAAAGATAAGATGTATGCCAAGGATGAACAGATAAGAACTCTTAACAAAGAACTTGGCAAAGTCAAACATGAATTAGATCGAACTTGTAAATGGAATAAATCTTCTGATTCCCTGATATGGCTTCAAGAGAATCATAGTAGCAACCGGAGAGGGATTTGATTTGGAAGTCAATTGCCCAAGTGGGATCCCAAAAGCAAATATCTCACTCTCCTTGAGAATAAAATCTGCACCCATTGTGGTAAGACTTGCCACTACAAATATGAGTGTACTGCAAAAGAGCAGGCCAGTCGAAAAAATGAGAGGTTTGTAAAAAGGAAAAACTGGCTACCAAATTGGGCCAGAAAAAATTTGATTCATCCATTCTCTCGTAGAAAAGGACCCAAACTAGTTTGGGTTCTTAAAACTAACCCCTGATTCTTTTGTAGGTTCAAGTGAGAGGAGGCAGCCAAATTTGTATTTGGATAGAAGCTTCTCAAAGCATATGACTGGGAACATGGAAGAGTTCCTTTCACTTGAAAGTCTCAAAGGAGGAAATGTCTCCTTTGGAAACGGAAAGAAAGGTGAAATTATTAGGGTTGGTAAGGTAGGTAAGGATGACACACGATCCATTGAACATGTGTATCTAATAGATGGCTTGAAATATAGCATGATCAGTGTATCACAACTATGTGACAGAGGTAACCTGGTTGCTTTTACTTCCACAAAATGTTTTGTGATTAACCTACTTACTGACAAGATTGTTTTGCAGGAAAAAAGAATGAATAATATCTATGTCGACTTGTCCACACTGTCTGAAAATGAATTCACTTGCCTTAGTGTCTTGGACAGTGATCCCCTCCTGTGGCACAAACGACTTGGTCATGCGAGTCTGACTCAGCTTAACAAACTACTCTCTAAGAACTTAGTGGTATGACTTCCTAACATTAAGTTTAAGGAGGACAAATATTGTGAGGCATGTGCCAGGGGAAGCAGGTAAGGTCCTCTTTCAAAAGTAAGAAAATAGTCAGTACCACCAGGACGTTGGAACTGGTTCATATGGATCTGTGTGGTCCTATGAGAACTCTGAGTAGAGGTGGTAAGAGCTATGTGATGGTGCTAGTTGATGATTATTCAAGGTTCACCTGGACCTTATTACTGCCACCTAAGGTGAAATATTTGATATGTTCACCTCATTTGTCAAGAAAACTCAAAATCAATTAGGACATCAACTAGCATCAATAAGATCTGACCATGGTACTGAATTTGAGAATGCTAAGTTTGCTGAGTTCTGTGATGAACATGGTGACAATCATAACTTTTCTGCTCCTATAACCCCACAACAAAATGGGGTTGTTGAAAGGAAAAACAGAACTCTTGAAGACATGGCAAGAACCATACTTTTATCTAGCAAACTACCTCACAACTTCTGGGCTGAAGCAATAAACATTGCCTGTTACATAATCAATAGATGTATGACCAGACCCCTGGTAGAGAAAACCCCTTATGAATTACTTAAAGGGAGAAAACCCAACATATCCCACATTAGGGCTTTTGGATGCAAGTGTTTTGTGCATAATAATGTCAAAGATTCCCTAGGAAAATTTGACCCCAGAAGTGATGAGGGAGTATTCTTGGGATATTCATCACATAGCAAAGCTTATAAAGTGTATAATAAAAGAACTATGTGTGTAGAAGAAAGTGTACATGTTGTCTTTGATGAAACTAACACTCTTGCTGAGAGACAGGAACTAGAAGATGAAGAGCTTGGACTGGTGAGAAGAAGTGATCACATTGAAGCAAACATGGAAGGTGGAACAGGTGATGTACTAGGTTCAACTACCCCAAGCAACATGACAGGGGGAATTCAACATATGCAACCTGGCCCTGATCCTGATCCACAGCAACAAGACACCATGGAATTGTCTAGGAATGAAGCTGGCACTCAAACCACACAGATATTAGAGTTCTCACGCTCTTGAGAACATCATAACAGATTTGACATCCGGAATCAAAACAAGATCATCCTTGAAAAATCTGTGTGCATTTGATGCCTTTCTATCCATGATCGAACAAAAGAACATTGGGGAAGCCCTACAAGATGCTGATTGGGTAAATGTCATGCAAGAAGAGCTGAATCAGTTTGAAAGAAGTCAAGTATGGAACTTGGGACCCAGGCCACTAGACAGATCAGTGGATTGGAATCAAGTGGGTATTAAGGAACAAACTCGATGAGGATGGAACTGTTACAAGGAATAAGGCAAGACTAGTTGTCAAGGATATAGTCAGGAAGAGGGAATTGACTATGATGAGACCTTTGCCCCTGTGGCAAGACTGGAGGCAATCAGACTTCTTATAGCTTTTGTTGTACACATGGAATTCACTCTTCATCAGATGGATGTTAAGAGTGCCTTTCTCAATGGCTATCTGAAGGAAGATGTATTTGTCAAGCAGCCTCCAGGTTTTGAAAGCAAGGAGTCACCTGACCACGTATACAAACTCGACAAGGCTCTATATGGTCTCAAACAAGCACCAAGAGCATGATACGAACGATTATCAAAATTCCTGTTAGAACATGGGTACAAACAAGGCAAAATTAACAGTACCTTGTTCTTAAAGGAAAAAGGTAAGGATCTCCTGGTTGTGCAAATATACGTGGATGATATTATATTTGGGGCGACTTCTGAAAAATTGAGCAAGGAATTTGCTATGCTTATGGGGAGTGAGTTTGAGATGAGTATGATGGGTGAGCTAAACTTCTTCTTAGGCTTGCAAATCAAGCAAAACTCAAATGGAACAATGGTCCACCAACAAAAGTATGTGAAATAATTGCTCATGAAGTTTAAAATGGAAGACTCAAAGGAAATAGACACTCCCATAGCCACAACTACAAAATTGGATGTGGATGAACCTGGTTCATCCATTGATCAGAAGCTATACAGAGGGATGATTGGGTCTCTATTATATCTCACTGCCAGCAGACCTGATATTGTGTTCAGCGTGGGACTGTGTGCTAGGTTTCAGGCAAATCCAAAGGAGTCCTACCTCACTGCAGTGAAGAGAATTTTGAGATATTTGAAAGGCACAACTGATTTGTGCCTTTGGTATCCTAAAGGTAGTAACTTCGATCTTGTAGGATATGCTGATGCTGATTATGCAGGTTTCCTGGTTGACACGAAAAGTACTTCAGGTATGGCTCACTTTCTGGGCTCATGTCTTGTGTCTTGGCTACCAAGAAACAAAATTCAGTAGCCTTGTCTACTGTTAAGGCTGAATATGTGGCTACAGCCTCCTGCTGTGCTCAGTTGCTATGGATCAAGCAACAACTCATGGACTTTGGTATAGATGTGGGATGCATTCCTATTTTTTGTGATAGCACTAGAGCCATTAGTATGACGAATAACCCGGTTCATCATAAGAGAACTAAGCACATAGATTTTAGGCACCATTTCTTGAGGGATAACTATTAAAAAGGAATGATCTCAATTGAATTTTGTGCTACTTATCAACAAATTGCATATATCTTTACTAAAGCACTAAGTAGGGAGCATTTTGAGAGAAACAGACTTGAACTAGGGATGATTACAATCATCTGATTGAAATTTTTTTTTTGAAAAAATAACAAAAAAAATTCTTTTTGGCTAGAAACACTAACATAGATAATCAACCAGTCTAATCTTTGCTCAACATCATGAATTTACTGTCATACTCTCTTACCTTGTATTAATATGATTCCCTGGTTGCTAATGATGTTTCTCTATCTTTATAAATTGAGTCAAATTAAGGACTTTAACACGATGAACCTGGTTCATCTATGCCGGTTCATCTGATTGACAAGGTACGTGCTCATCTCCATATAATTATTGAACTAATTACAGTCACACATGAGGAGGATTCTATCTATATTTGGTTCATTTTAAATTCTTTGTACTAATCCTTAAATGAACCCGTTCCAAGAAGTCACATCAGTACTCAATTAGCCTAGAGGTAGGGAACTCTTAACCGTCTAATCAATGACACTCCTACAACTATTAGACTTCCACTTGAATAAATATTCTACCCGTTGTATAATTAATAGCCATATCTTATATAAGGGTCATCATTACTCTCCTCTTCATAAAGTAACCGTCGAACCAAGATCATTAGTCTTCAAGCCCAAAACTGATCACTTTTCTTTTCTTCCTAAGAACACTTGTAATCATGTCTTCACCACCATCTGCTTTTTCTTCTTCTTCATCGCCAAATCATGATTATGATGGAGGGCATTATGAATCATATTCAAATTCTCCATCTATATATAGTTCTCAATCACCATAAAGAACCTCAACCCCTGAAAACCCTCATATACCTGAAAACCCTCCTGTTCCAGAATCCACATCTAACCCTTACCCAGCCCCTCATGGTCGTCGTGTAAAAGTTCTTGCCAGAAAATCAGTGGCTTCTAGGTCACGTGCAAAATTCTTGGAGGCAATTCTGCAGGCTGAGAAGGATAATAATTCGGAATCATCAAGTGAATCTTTTAAATCAGCCAACGAGGATCAAGCACCTGGTTCATCAAATTCTGAACAAGGTAATCTTGATGCAATTTTTGAGTCTGTTAATGCTGAGAACATGTTTGTTCTGGTTGGGTCGGTAGTTGATGTTGAAGTGCCTAGTAGGCAAAGAAAATTGGAAAAAGGTAAATTTTTGGAGGGAAAGGGATTTGGGGAGGATGGTACTACATTGAATATTTGTGGTCCCGTTCCTGAGAAGGTTAGAGAAGATGTCACAGAGTTAGAGGGAAGTGTAGTCGAGGAAGCAACAGCATGTCTAACAAGCTTAAAGAAAGGAGTAGATGAACCTGGTTCATCTGGGGACGAGACATTGGCTGACAGGCTAAGGAAACTGGGGGAGTTCTATAACCCCAAGAAAAGGAGGAATTAGAAGTCCAAGAAGGCTACTAACCCAGTTCCTTCTAAGAAAAAACGTCTGTAGCTGTTGATGATCCTGTTCCTAAGGTGCGTTCTACACGTAGTGCTGTGAGAAAGGAAAAAGAACTGTTTGAGAAGGCTTTTCTAAAGAGCAAGAAAAAGAGAGTTGCAAAGGGAAAGGCTAAAGTAGGAGAGCCTGTAGAGACTGCTATTGTTGAAGAGGATACGATGGACCTGGTCCATCATGAGGAGCAGACTGCTCCTGTTGTGGTTGAGGCACCAAAATCAAAAAGGGCTAAGGCTTCTTCAAAGAAGTCAGTTACAGTGTCTGCCACACCCACAAAAACTGTTAAAAGGACCAGGTCAAAGGCAAGAAAAGTGAAGATTGTTAAGAAAGATGCTGATAAAGAGTGGAGTGGAGAAGATGAGGGGGAAGTTGGTGAGGTGACTGACAGAATCACCTTGTTTGGTAAAAGAACAATTCTGAAGGGAAAGTTGGTGAAGGATCTCGAGGAACCTGGGATGAGATACCTGCTGGACACACTGGATGTTCAGGGGGGGGGGGACATGGTCCTTCACATGGAAAGAAGGTTGGCTAGAGCTGAACTGGTGGAGTTCATGGGTAATGCAGTGGTCAAGGACGACAGGGTCACTACCACAGTCAAAGGAATTCAAGTCTCCTTTGATGCTAAAGAACTGGGAGAAATTGTGCACATTCCTGCTGAGGGCTACGAAGATTACACGAGGCAAAGATGGGCTAGTTTGGATGGGATGGCCTCAGCAATCAATATTACCAGATTCTTCAGTGACAATGAAAGGGAAATTGAACCCAGGCCAGTCTACAAAAGTGAAATGAAGGCAGAACACAAGTTGCTTTTCGAACTTGTCATCAAGTTCTTGCTGCCAAGACAAGAACGAAGGCACATAGCCAACTATATGGATCTGACCTTGATGGAATGTTTGTATAGGGGAAAGCAGATCGATTTGATAGCCTTCATCATCCAACTCTTGGACAGAGTTGTGAATGGAACAAAAGCACATGCAATCCCATATGGATTTATTCTGACAACTGTGCTTGCTCATTTTGATGTTCCTGCGAAAAAGGCTGAGATGGCTAATGCCAAGGACTATTTTGGGAAGGATACTTTGCTGACTTGGGATTATACTGTCAATGTTCCTGTAGATGAACCTGGTTCATCTGGGAAGCAGCCTGTCAACAGCAAAGTTAGAACTCTGGTGCACGAAAGCGAGATCAAATGTCTGACCAGCTGAACCAGGTCCAACAGAGCATACACACTTGACCTAACGCGTTGGCACATGAATCGTATATGCATAGGAGATAAATGTGATTGTTAAGTATCAATGAACAAGGAGAGTGTCTCCTAATGCGAAAAGGTTGCAAATTGATAAGAGAATAGAAGTTGAATTCAGCAAGGACAGTAACGAAGGAAGGAAGTTGAGTTTAATACGAACTCGTTCTCCCAGGTAGAGTTGTACCAGAACTGAACGACAAACTCAACAACTGACTCTATAAATAATTGAAGTATTCTTGCTTGAATCAAGAACGCACAAGTGCAGAAGTGAATCAAGATCTGAAAGCAAAATTCCCAGATATTTTGCAAGCAGAATTATTGTGCGATACAAAGGCTATAGACCAGCTAGAAGAACCAGTTCCATCTGTTTGTCATTGAGCCTAGTTGGTTGTAGTAGGCGATTTAATATTGTATCTTTTCAGCTTTCGTAGAAGCAATTGTAATAGGTACACATTGTTCAAGTTAGAGTTAACTTGAAGCTTGTAGAAATTTAAGTGGAAAGCACCTGGATCAAAAGGTGAAAAAACCACGACCTATTCCTCAGTAGGTTCTTGTGTGGTATTGACGTCTAAAACATCACTCGAAAATTGGGTACCACACAAATTAACCTATCTTCTTGTGTGGTATTGACGTCTAAAACATCACTCGAAAATTGGGTACCACACAAATTAACCTATCTTCTTGTGTGGTATTGACGTCTAAAACATCAGTAACCGAACGAAAGGGCGCAAGAGCTAGAAGTAGCTCAGCAGCAACAACTCCAAAAACGGAAGTTTTCTCCAAAATTCTTTCCCGCATTCACTCAAAATAAAATGAAAAGGAAAGAAAAGAAGAAAACAATGTTAAAAACATTCCAAACCTAAAGTGGTATAGGGTCTCCAATCCGTAGCTACACCTTTTGAAGCATAGGATATTCCATTCCTTAGTTAATGCCAACATAGGGTCTCCATTCCCTAGTTGATGCCAGCATAACCTTATGCCGACATAACTCGATGCCAATATAGGATATTCCATCCCTTAGTTGATGCCAACATAGGTTCTCCATTCCCTAGTTGATGTCAGCATAACCTGATGCCGACATAACTCGATGCCAACCTAGGATATCCCAGTCCTCAGTTGATGCCAACATATGGTCCTACTCCCTAGTTGATGCCAGCATAACCTTATGCCGACATAACTCGATGCCAACCTAGGATATCCCAGTCCTCAGTTGATGCCAACATATGGTCCTACTCCCTAGTTGATGCCAGCATAACCCGATGATTCTTCCAACATAGGGTCCCACTCCCTAGCAGAAATCGGCATAACCTGGTGATCTTTCTGACAACAGCATAACCTGTTGATCATCTCTTGACACTGGCATAACCCAGTGATCTCTTTTTCCCCAGGCAACAACATAACGTGTTGACCTTTCCAGACACCGGCATAACCTGGTGATCTTTCTGACAACAGCATAACCTGTTGATCACCTCCTGACACTGGCATAACCCAGTGATCTCTTTCCCCAGGCAATAACATAACCTGTTGACCTTTCCAGACACCGGCATAACCTGGTGATCTTTTTCCTGACAACGGCATAACCTGTTAATCGCCCCTTGACACTAGCATAACCTAGTGATCTCTTTCCCCATGCAACAACATAACATGTTGACCTTTCCAAGCACCGGCATAACCTGGTGATCTATTTCTTAACAACAACATAACCTGTTCAACATTTCCTGACACTGGCATAACCCAGTGATCTGTTTCACCCGACAACATCATAACATGTTGACCTTTCTAGACACCCGCATAACCTGGTGATTTTTCCTGATAACAGCATAAACTTTTGATCATGTTCTGACATTGGCATAACCCAATGATATCTTTTTTCGGCAACATCATAACTTGTTAACCTTCCCAAACACCAATCTGTTGATCATGTTCTGACATCGGCATAACCCAATGATCTCTTTTTTCGGAAACAACATAACCTGTTAACCTTCCCAAACACCAGCACGACCTGCTAATTTCTTCTTAACAACGGCATAACCCGTTGATCCTCCTCAGACATCAGCATAACTTGGTGATCTTTTCTTAACGACAGCATAACATGTTCACCTCTTTCAATAACAAAGTAGTATAGATTTCCTTACAATAACTCACAAAATTTTCCTAGTGAAAATTGGGGTAGAAAATTTCGTTCGTTTGTTTTTAATTTTTTGTGCAGATTACATTCTAAGGACATTGAACTCGAGACGACCAAAAGAAGAAGTTTCGATCTAGAATAATAAAACAAAAAGAGAAAAGAGAAGATTGAATCCAAAGTGCAGAAACGGGGAAGATATGGACTATTCGGGACGAGATTGAAGTCATCCGTTCAGTATATCCTGCCTTGATCCGAGGAATGATAAGACGAAACCAGCACCTGCGGATAACAAGCATCAAGATCCAGGTCGGAGTCAGCAAAAGATCAAGACTCAAGACCAAGTCTTAGATAGGAATCTTGTAACTAGTAGCTGATAGGTTTAGTTAGTATTTCGTTTTATTACTTTGGTGTAATAAGGAGATCAGCAGTAGTAACAGCAGCAACCACAGTGAAACCACAGTTACTCGGTAGTCCCTGCTACCAAAACTTTCAGAACTACACTAACCTGATTCCTTTATAGCCAAGGATATGTAGGCAACCTTTGAAGCAGGGTTCGGTCAAACTTTTCCAAAACGCTTCACAATGGAGCATATGAATAGGTAAAGTCACTTATGGCTACTCACTTTGTCTTTGCCCGAAAACTCTTCGTGTTTCCGAGAAAAGATGGGCAACTCTGAGCACGTGACTTTACCTACCATATTATCCTAAAAAAACTCGATAAATTAATTGGTTATATGATTTTTCTTATTGAATTTAAGTGCTATTTGGGAATTAATTTTGCATTATGTGACCATAATTCATCTTTTAAATGTATAAATGGTTTGAAGCGGCCTAGCCTTAATTATTATTTAAATAAATATAATTATTTGATATAAAGTCAGATAATGTTTAGATTTTTAATTTAATTATTTCTTTCAACAAAATTGTGAAAATTGTTAAGGTTAAATTGAATGGTGTGACTTTAATTAATTAATTTATAATTGAATAAAAAAATTAAGTTAGAACTAATTATTACACTTTTTCTTAGTTCAAACTTAATTGAAATTAATTAGTTAATTGCGAAATCAAGCCTAAATTCAGACCTGAGCTGATTTACCCCGGCCCAAAACACCTCTACCCATCAAAAATACCCAGCCCAATCCCCTTTAACCCGGCCTGGCCCCCCATTACACCAAACAACCCTGTTTTAGTCACACCAGACCCCAGCCATTGATTTCCTAAGATCTAACGGCTGGGAAACCCCAAAGCCTAAGTATAAAATTGTCCGAACCTTACCCCCACACCCCATTAGAACCCTAAGTATTATACCCCCCTATCCGTCTCTATCACTCACCTCACCACCACCCTGCTCCGCCGATCGAAAATCGCCCACTGGCGGCGGAGTAACTCCAAAACCCATCAAATGTCACCAGATGATCCTCTCCTCCTCCTCAATCACCTCATGCCTTCAATTTCTCCAAAAACTCACCTGATATCAAGCAATTCCATATCTGAGAATCTGAAAACCCTAATCGACACAACCCTTTTCCCTCCTTCACTCCCTTTTCTCTCATCAGTCCTGATACCTTGCAATAGTTTATGCAAGATTAACCACAAACCGTCCAATTTCTCCTATGCTCTATCAAATTAGAGCATGCATGAAATTTTCTCAAAAGTGTCTGATATTCAGCGGTCAAACGCGATGACCTATGGACATGGAATTTTATCCGCTAGGAGTCAATTCTCGTCCTAATGCCCATGTAAAACCCTTCATTGATTCTCCCTGTCTTTTCTGATTTCACCTATCAACCCACCATCACTAGTAATTCCTAACTTCTTTTTCTTTTGTTTGTATTGTTCCGAGTTTACTTATCGATAGAAGTCTGAGTTTGGCTCCTAAAACGGATAAACAAATCCTTTCATTGATTTGCTGGTTCAAAAGAAGGTCAGTAAACACTGGCCCTCCTTGTTCTTTAATTGTTCGAGTTTACTTTGTGTTTCTCTATTGGTTTCCTCTTACACATGATATATGTTAATAAGATTGTGATTGCCTACTATGTTTCTTTTGTCCTCATTGACTAAAATAATTGATTCTCCTAGCAATCTCTAACTCTTCTAGTATTGCCGATTGATTTGTGTTAACGACTACTTAACTAAATTAGATAACATATGGTCTAAGCCTTGTGGAACCTTTGTCATTAACAAAAAGACTTTTGATAATTTTGTGTATGTTTAATTAGTTGTAGATAACTTAATTGAACCATGCCTTAGACTGTGCTTTGTAACGACCCGACCGGTTGTTTTGCGTTATCGGACCCCGTTCCCCTAAATGAAACTTCCCATAGCGGCTTATTATGATTTGTGACTTGCGGGGGATGGTGGTCCGGGATTCAGAGGTGTTTAGAGTGCTATAGGAACATTTGGTTCCTTAAGGTCGGCCTTTAAGGCCAAGTTTGACTTCGGTCAATATTTTCAGTAAACAACCTTAGAATCGATTTTCGTCGGTTCCGGTAGCTTCGTATGATGATTTGGGACCTGGGCGTATGTTCAGAATGGGTTTCTGATGACCCGGGAGCGTTTCAGCGCCCAATATTGAAATAAGAAGTTCCTTAAGTTCCTATTGTGGTTTTGGGACATGTTCTTATGTTATCAAGGTCCGAACGGAATTCCGAGACTAGGAATAGTTCTGCTATGTCATTTATGACTTTCCTGCAAAATTTGCTGTCATTCCGAGTTTTATAGGTCGGTTCGACGCGTTGTTAGCAAAGTCTAGAAAAATTTAAAGTTCCTAAGTTTGGTTCTAGGGGTTTTGAGGTGTGATTTTGAGTTTTAGCGTTGTTTTGGGTGTTCTGAAGGCTCGAGCAAGTCTGGACTTGTTGGTATATTTGGATGGGGGCTCGGGTGGGCCCAGGTGCCTCTCGGACACCACACGAGGCCAAAACCCAATTGAATTAGCTTCTAGTGCACCTGTTCTGGTGTGACCGCAGGTGCGGTTGCCCAGTCACAGGTGCGGGCGCTCCTGCGGTTCCAGCCTCGCATGTGCGACCCCTAGTGGTCAGGCCAATTCTCGCAGGTGCGGCCTAGGCTTCCTAGTCCATTTTCGTAGGTGCGAGCCTTGGCTCGCAGGTGCAGAAACACTGTTCATACATTGTGTTTTTATACACGGGATTTAAGTCATTTTCCCTATCTTCTTCTTCTTCCTTGGGGCGATTTACACCATTTTAGAGGGGCAAACGACCTGGTTATTGAAGGTAAGTAAATTCTACTCTAATATTAGCTTCATGCATGGATTTCTAGCTTAATTAACTACCTAATTAGTGAAAATCAAGAATGGGGTAGTAACCTAGGGTTTTCGATAATTTTAGAATTTACCCGTGATTTAGCTATGAAATCAAGTAGAAATTATGTCTTAATGGTCCTTAGGCTATGGGTGAGTATTCCCTTCAAGAATTTTGGGAATCCGAGCATGTGGGCCCGGGGTTGGATTTTTGAATTTCTTCAAGAATGGCGAATTTGACTTAGTAGTAGGAGAATTTCAATACTTTGAGCATAAAATTAATGAATGTGTATAACATTTGGCTAGTTTCGAGTCCTCGGGTGTAGAGTTCGGAGTTTCGGGCGCATTCTTGGTCTGGGGAGTAGATTTGACACGAGGTGAGTCTCCTTTCTAACCTTGTAAGAGGGAATTGTCCCCATAGGCGAGTCTCCTTTCTAACCTTGTAAGAGGGAATTTTCCCTATAGGTGATTATAAATAATTGCATGTCCTTATTTGCGGGGGCTACACACGCACGAAGTGTCGAGAGTCCGTGCGTAGGTACTACTATGTTATGTTGGGTACTTCTAGGACTCACGAGCATTCTTATAGGTGCCTTACATGTATTCCTAAATGTATTTGAATTGCTTATTATCCTTGATTTGGCATGAGAATATTAGGAAGTTGTGGTCCATGCTATATTGCTTAGAGTCTTGCCTTAAAGAGTAATCTCTGATAATTCCCTAAAAATTGATAATTTTATGTATGTATGCGGCACCGCGTCACATGTATGATTCGTGAGCGGAATAGCTCTACTATTACGTCAACCGCGTCGCATGTTCGATTCGCGAGCGGAGTAATAGATGCATCTATGGTTTGAGCCGTTCGACCCTCGGCAGTGCACATTTATTTTTCACGACGTTTCGGCCTTACGTTTCCGGCCTATTATGTTCTGTATGATTACTGGGAATTTGTTGTAATTGTATAAACTGGTTCATGTTAATAAGGGGATTTAGTACATTATGTGCTAGTGAAATTTGACATGCAAAGGTAAATACAACTATACTTGATAATTCATTTCTTTGTTATTTCTACGACTGTTATGCCTGCCTAGCTCCTATTAAATCATGTTATTTAGAAATTTTGACCCTAGTAAGTATCACGTCTACCTCTCGTCACAACCTCTTCGAGGTTAGGCGGGATACTCACTGGGTACATATTTGTTTATGTACTCATGTTGCACTTCTGTACTTAATTGTACAGGTTCTGAGGCTGGTGCATCTGGTTATCAGACCGGAGCTCGATTCTGACCTCAGTTGGACCCGACTTCACGGTGAGCTGCTTCTCCTGACGATCCTCGACAGCACCTTGGAGTTTTCTTTTGCTTATTTCCCGTCTAATTCTTTCAGACAGTGGAATTGTATATTATGTTTTGTATATTCTGTTTAGTGCACGTGTGTTATTTTGTTTACGGGTCTGTATATATATATATATATATATATATATATATATATATATATATATATTGGCTCACTCCTCTTCATAACTGTTTTGATTAAAACTAGCTATTATCATTGTCGAATCATGTTTTTAACTTTTAAAAACTAAGTATATTTTAAAGTGTTTAATCTAATAAGAAGGAACCTTTAGTAAATTAAGAGTCGTCTTGCCTGACCCCGCTGTTGGGCGCCATCACGACCCCGGTTACGATTTTGGGTCGTGAAAGTGCTTAGTATCAATTTAAGAGCTTATTTGCTGCACCATGTCATATGAATTCCCACATTTGTAATGCTTTACCTTGTAGCCGATCAAACAAAAATGATATTCATCATAAGAGCATAGTGTGCCTTTGACCTATCTGTTTTGACTAAAACCATGCCTGTAGTACACTCTTAACTTCTGCAGTGAATTCATTAGCCTATTCATCATGCTATCTGATTATTGATGCATCCTGTAATCATGAAATCCTATAAAAACTTCCTTGTGTGTTGTTTGAATGAACTCCATCGACTTTTCATGTTTGTGTCTGCCCGATTGTGCTCATGAATATCTTGTTTTCCTTCATCTAGGAGAGACTCTTGCCTAAGCTATTCATTGTCTTATAAAACTTAACAGTCTGAGTTATGTAAAATCTGGAATGCAAAATTACCATTGCCACTTATAGGCCTAAGGAATATAACCTATACTTGCTTGTCTTGTTAAAATGAATACCCTTACCCATTGTCTTACACTTGGTTAATATATTTGCTTATAAAACTTAGTAAGGGATCTGGATTTCAGTTGAGAACCTAATAGGCTAAGAACCATGTTACTAAGCTCAAAACTGACTTTCTTGCCTATATGGGCACCTCTACTGTTTGCTCCTACCTTTAAAGAGTCTAATCAAGACTATTAGTCTAAGGCATGTACACTGATCCATGTCCTAAAGAAGATTCAAAGGTAAAATAATTAATTAAGTCTGACACTAAATTATTCCTATTAGGTAATCCAAGTCCTAGATGACTAATTAAGTTCAATTAATCTAAAATGAGTCACTCAGTCTCACCCTTAAGTCATTTAAATTTCTAATCAACTAACTAGAGTTAATAGATAACCCCAAGCAAACCTAACTCTAGTTACCTAAGGGTAATTCTAGGGACTTCAAAGAGTATATTAGGAATCCTAGGTGAGGGAATCTTGGGTGTAACAACCCAAGAACCTTCTAGATTTGAGAAATCAAATTTTTTAAGGGTGTTATGGTCATTTCATAGGCTATAAATTTCTGGAATAGGGGCAGCTGTTCCAAAGGATAAGGGTGATAGCTGCCCTATGTACTATTTCAGCTAATTTTGGATGAGGAATATGCCAAAGCATATCCCATTCCCAAGCCTCTTATAAATAGGACCTCCTTTTAGACCCAAAACAGATTTGGACACTGAAAATTACCCACACAGACACTGAAATACCTTTTTACACTCTATTTACCCTTTTTACACTCTCTTAGTTGCTGAAAATATCTGAAAAACAAAAAACAGAGTAGCTATTCATAAATAAAAATTGTCAAAAAAATTCAGTAGAAAGCAAAGAGAAGTCTGATTTCTCTTTAAAAATGTTCATCATTACATTGCTTGTCTCTGATGTTTCTATTTTTTTGATGTTTTAGACTTCAATACCACACAAGAAGATAGGTTACTTTGTGTGGTACCCAATTTTTGAGTGCTGTCTCAGTAGAAGAACGTGGTTCTTCTTGGTGTTCCAACTACTATTGTTGCGGAATAATAAAAAGAAGTAAAGTAAAAACATAGAGATTTTTACGTGGATAACACCTGGCTCAAAAGGTGAAAAAACNACTCTAATCCCTTTGTAGTAACTAGCCCCTAGCTAATTTCTACACACCTCAAGTTAACTCTAACTTGAACAATACGTACCTATTACAATTGCTTCTATGAAAGCTGAAAGATACAATATTAAAAACTCCAACTACAATCAACTAGACTCAATAATCAATCTGATGGAACTGGTTCTTCTAGTTGAATTATAGACTTTGCATCGCATAATGATTCTGCTAGAAAAAATTAACTCTGGGAATTTTTCTTTCAGACTTTGATTCACTTCAGCTTTGTGCCTCTTGAATTTCAGCAGAAATACATCAAGTATTTATAGAGTCAGTCGTTAAGCTTCTCTTCCAATTCCAGTTCAACTCTACCTAGGTGAACCAATTCGAACCAAACTCAACTTCCTTTCTTTTGTTACTTTCCTTGCTGAATTCGACTTCAATTAATCAGATCAGTTTGCAACCTTTTAGCATTAGGAGACAATCTCTTGGTACATTGATATTTCATATTCAAAACATCTCCTAAGCATATACGGTTCATGTGCCAGCTCTTCAGTTTACGATGTGTGCTCTGATGGACCTAGTTTAACAGGTCAGCCTTTTGTCAATCTTCAAAACTATGCAGTGACATGGGTCAACAATTCCCTCTTTTTGATGATGACAAACTCTGTGCTTCTCCCTGTATACAACTCAAACACTTTGTATGTTTTTTAAGCATTTATCATAGAGAAACCAGGCTCATTAGGTTATAAATATCACTTGAAATATAAAAGCACTTTTTCTTTCCCCCTTTTGGCAGCATCGAAAAGTTTGCAAAATGATAAACTCACCAGTGTTGTTAACAATTACTCATGGCCATTGAGGCTACTGCAAGTGCAAACATGATTAATCATCATAAGAAACCAATAACTGTAAGCTAACTAAGAAATTACGACAAGTCAATAACAAAACAACAAAAGTTCATTGATTAGGAACGTACATCAACCACCATACAAACAAAACAAAAACAACCAACCATGAGCAAAAAAGAATAAAAAGAAGTGGAACTGATAAAATGGTCTTAAGATGGTTTAAGGAAGCTCTAAGAAGCCTAAGGATGGGAAGGTGCAGTGAAGGTTGTGGACTTAGATTGTAGGAGAGACAGCATCTGCTGAAGAACACCCTCGGTCTTTTCTTTCTCTTTTGCTAATTCAGCCCTGAGAGCATCTCGCTCATATTCAACCTCAATCAAACGAGACTTCAAACGAAGGATTTCCATATCTTTGATCTCGCTTTCGTACACCAGAATTCTAACTTTGCTATTGACAGGCTGCTCCCTAGATGAACCAGGTTTATCTGCAGGAACATTGACAGTATAATCGCAAGTCAGCAAAGTATCCTTCCCAAAATAGTCTTTGGCAGTAGCCATCTCAGCCTTTTTCACAAGAACATCAAGATGAGCAAGCACAACAGTCAGAATAAAGCCATATGGAATCACATGTGCTTTTGTTCCATTCACAACTCTGTCCAATAGTTGGATGATGAAGGCTGGCCAATTTACCTACTTACCCTAAACAAACATTCCAACAAGGTCAGATCCATATAGTTTGCTATGTGCCTTCTTTCTTGTCTTGGCAGAGAGAACTTGATGACAAACTCGAAGAGCAACTTGTGTTCTGGATTCATTTCACTTTTGTAGACTGGCATGGGTTCAATTTACCTTTCATTGTCACTGATGATATTGATTTCTGAGGCCATCCCATCTAAACTAGGCCATTTTTGCCTCGTGTAATCCTCGTAGCCCTCAGCAGGAATTTGCAGAATTGCTTCCAGTTCTTTAGCATCAAAGGAGACTTGAATTCCTTTGACTGTGGTAGTTACCCTACCGTCTTTGACCACTGCATTACCCATGAATTCCACCAGTTCAGCTCTAGCCAACCTTCCTTCAATATGAAGAATCATGTTCTTCCACCCCTGAACATCCGGTGTGTCCAACAGGTATATCATCCGAGGTTCCTCAAGATCCTTCACCAACTTTCCCTTCATAATTGTTCTTTTACCAAACAAGGTGATTCTGTCAGTAGTCATGTCACTAACTTCCCCCTCATCTTCTCCACTCCACTCTCTATCATCATCTTTTTCATCAACCTTCACCTTTCTTGCTTTGGACCTGGTCCTTTTAACAGATTTTGTGAGTGTGGGCAGACACTGTAGCTGACTTCTTCGAAGAAACCTTATCCCTTTTTGATTTTGGTGCCTCAACCACAACAGGATCAGTCTGCTCCTCATGATGTACCGGGTCCATCGTATCCTCTTCAACCACAACAGTCTCCACAGGTTCTCCTACTTTAGCATTTCCCTTTGCAACTCACTTTTTCTTGCTCTCAAGCAAAGACTTCTCAAGCAATTCTTCTTCTTCTCTCACAGCACTACGTGTAGCACGCACCTTAAGAACAGGAGCCTCAGTAGCTACAGAAGTTTTTTTCTTCTTAGAGGGAACTGGGTTAGTAGCCTTCTTGGACTTCTGAGTCCTTCTTTTCTTGGGGTTATAGGACTCCCCCAGTTTCCTTAGCCTTTCAGCCAACGTTTCATCCCCAGATGAACTAGGTTCATCTACTCCTTTCTTTAAGCTTGCTAGACCTGCCGCTTCTTCCTCGACTACACTTCCCCCTAACTCTGTGACATTTTCTCCAGCCTTCTCAGGTATGGGACCACAAATAGTCAATGTAGTACCATCCTCCCCAAATCCCTTTCCCCCATGAACTTTTCCTTTTTCCAATTTTCTTTGCCTGCTAGGAACTTCAACATCCACTACTGACCCAACCAGAACAAACATGTTCTCAGCATTAGCAGACTCAGAAATTGCATCAAGATTACCTTGTTCAGAATTTGATGAACCAAGTGCTTCATCCTCGTTGGCTTATTTAAAGGACTCACTTGATGATTCTGACTTATTATCCTTTTCAGCCTGCAGAATTGCCTCCAAGAATTTTTGACGTGACCCAGAAGCCATTGATTTCTGGCAAGAACCTTTACACGATGACCAGGAGGGGCTGGGTTAGGGTTAGATGTGGGTTTTGGAACAGGAGGGTTTTTAGGAATAGGAGGGTTTTCAGGAGTTGAGGTTTTTTCTGAAGATTGATAATTTTATACCAATGGAGAATTTGAACCTGATTCATAGTTCCCTCCATCGTAATCACGATTTGGTGATGAAGAAGATTAAGCAGATGGTGGTGAAGACATGATTATGAGTGAAGTTTAGGAAGAAAAGAAAGAGTGATCAGTTTTTTGGGTTTGAAGACTAATGATCTAGGTTCGACGGTTACTTTATGAAGAGGAGAGTAGTGATGACCCTTATATAAGATATGGCTATTAATAATACAACAGGTAGAAAATTAATTCAAGTGGAAGTCTAATAGTTGTAGGAGTGTCATTGATTTGACGGTTGAGAGTCTCCTATTTCTAGGCTAATTGAGTGTTGATGTGACTCCTTGGAACAGATTCATTTATGGATTAGTACAAAGAATTAGTAATGAACCAAATATAGAGTGAATCTTGCTCATGTGTGACTGTAATTAAATTGCTATATGGATAAGAGTACGTACATCATCAGTCAGATGAATCATCATAGATGAACCAGGTTCATCCTATTTGAAATCTTTAGATTGCCTCAATTTACAAAGATAGATAAACATTATTAGTATCCACGAAATCATATTAATACATGGCACAAGAGTATGGCAATAAAGACATGATACTGAGCAATTATTAATCTGATTAAGTACCTAAAAATTTTCTAGCCAAAAATTCATTTATATAAAAAAAATTTCTTTCTCTTCAAAATGCTCCCTAGTAAGTGCTTTAGTGAATATATCAGCAATTTGATGATCAGTGGCACAAAATTTGATTGAGATCATTCCTTTTTCATAGTTATCCCTTAGGAAATGGTGTCTAACATTTATGTGCTTAGTCCTTTTGTGACCGGGTTCTTCGTCATAGTAATAGAACTAGTGTTATCACAAAATATAGGAATGCATCCCACAACAATACCAAAGTCCATGAGTTGTTGTTTGATCCATAACAACTAGGCACAACATGAGGCTGTAACCACATATTCAGCCTCAGCAGTAGACAAGGCTACTGAATTTTGTTTCTTGGTAGCCCAGGACACAAGGCATGAACCCAAAAAGTGAGCCATACCTGAAGTACTTTTCCTGTCAACCAGAAATCCTGCATAATCAGCATCAGCATATCCTACAAGGTCGAAATTACTACCTTTAGGATACCAAAGGCATACATTAGTGGTGCTTTTCAAATATCTCAAAATTCTCTTTACTGCAATGAGGTGTGACTCCTTTGGATTTGCCTGATACCTAGCACATAATCCCAAACTGAACACAATATCAGGTCTGCTGGCAGTGAGATACAATAGAGACCCAATCATTCCTCTATATAGTTGCTGATCAACATATGAACCAGGTTCATCCATATCTAATTTTGTAGTTGTGGCTATGGGAGTGTCTATTTCCTTTGAGTCTTCCATTTTAAACTTCTTGAGCAATTCTTTCACATACTTTTGTTGGTGGATCATTGTTCTATTTGGGTTTTGCTTAATTTGCAAGCCTAAGAAAAGTTTAGCTCACCTATCATACTCATCTCAAACTCACTTCCCATTAGCATAGAAAATTCCTTGCTCAATGTCTCAGAAGTCACTCCAAATATGATATCATCCACATATATTTACACAACCAGAAGATCCTTACCTTTTTCCCTTAAGAACAATGTACTATCAATTTTGCCTCGTTTGTACCCATGTTCTAGAAGGAATTTTGATAATCTTTCGTACCATGATCTTGGTGCCTGTTTGAGACCATATAGAGCCTTGTCGAGTTTTTATACATGGTCAAGTGATTCCTTGATTTCAAATCCTGGAGGCTTCTTGACAAATACATCTTCCTTCAGATAGCCATTTAGAAAGGCACTCTTAACATCCATCTGATGAAGAGTGAATTCCATGTGTGCAGCAAATGCTATAAGAAGTCTGATTTCCTCCAGTCTTGCCACAGGGGCAAAGGTATCATCATAGTCAATTCCTTCTTCTTGACTATATCCTTGAACAACTAATCTTGCCTTATTCCTTGTAACAGTTCCATCCTCATTGAGCTTGTTCTTGAAGACCCATTTGGTGCCAATTACAGATCTATCCAATGGTCTGGGTACCAAGTGCCATACTTGAATTCTTTCAAACTGATTCAGCTCTTCTTGCATGGCATTTACCCAATCAGCATCTTGTATGGCTTCCCCAATGTTCTTTGTTTCGATCATGGATTGAAAGGCATCAAATTCACATAGATTTTTCAAGGATGATCTTGTCTTGATTCCAGATACCAAATCAGTTATGATGTTCTCAAGAGGATGAGAAATCTGATATCTGTGTGTCTTAAGTACCAGTTGTTCATTTCTAGATGATTCCATGATGTCTTGTTGCTGTAGAGCAGGATCAAGGCCAGGTTGCGTATGTTGAGTTCCCCCTGTCATTATGCTTAGGGTAGTTGAACCTGGTCCATCACCTGTTCCCGTTCATGCTTGCTTCAGTGTGATCACTACTTCTTACCAGTCCAAGCTCCTCATCTTCAGGTTCTTGTCTCTCAGCAAGAATGTTAGTTTCATCAAAGACAACATGTATACTTTCTTCTACACACATAGTTCTTTTATTATACACTTTATAAGCTTTATTATGTGATAAATATCCCAAGAATACTCCCTCATCACTTCTGGGGTCAAAGTTTCCTAGGGAATCTTTGCCATTATTGTGTACAAAACACTTGCATCCAAAACCCCTAAACTGGGATATGTTGGGCTTTCTCCCTTTAAGTAATTCATGGGGAGTTTTCTCTACTAGAGGTCTAGTCATGCATCTATTGACTATGTAGCAAGCAGTATTTATTGCTTCAGCCTAGAAGTTGTGAGGTAGTTTGCTAGATAGGAGCATGGTTCTTGCCATGTCTTCAAGAGGAACTTGTGAATGCAAAAGATTCTATTGAAAAAGGAATCTTAATGGTTCACTGGTCGGGATGGCAGAACGAACCAAAGATTAATTCAGGTATTCAGAGATCTGAGAAGTCACGAGTTAACCCTACAAATGAAATAGGGATTGAAAGAGTCAATATTCGCTCGCGAAATTTTTTTTTATTGCAAAATTTAGGACAATACAATAAAGGACAAAATAAGGATTTGGTATAATAATACAATTTTTTTTTAGATTTCTATTTTTCGTTTCAACAACCCCATTTTGTTGTGGGGTTCTAGGAGCAGAAAAATTATGATTAACACCATGTTCATCACAGAACTCAGCAAACTTAATTCTCAAATTCAGTACCACGGTCAGATCTTATTGATGCCAGTTGATGTCCCAATTGATTTTGAGTTTTCTTGACAAATAGGGTGATCATATCAAATGCTTCATCCTTAGATTCTNTGCTTCCCCCTGGCACATGCCTCACAAACTTTGTCTTCCTTGAACTTAATGTTAGGAAGTCCTACCACTAAGTCCTTAGAGACTAGTTTGTTAAGCTGAGTTAGACTTGCATGACCAAGTCGTTTGTGCCACAGGAGGGGATCACTGTCCAACACACTTAGACAAGTGAGTTCATTTTCACACAATGTGGACAAATCTATGACATAGATGTTATTCATTCTTTTTCCTGTAAAACAATCTTGTCAGTAAGCAGGTTAATCACAAAACATTTTATGGAAGTAAAAGCAACCAGGTTACCTCTGTCACATAGCTTTGATACACTGATCAAACTGTATTTCAAGCCATCAATTAGATACACAGGTTTAATAGATCGTGTATCATCCTTACCTACCTTACCAACCCCAATGATTTCATCTTTCTTCCCGCTTCTAAAGGAGACACTTCCTCTTTTGAGACTTTCAAGTGAAAGGAACTGTTCCATGTTCCCAGTCATATGCTTTGAGCAGCCACTATCCAAGTATCAAATCTGGCTGCCTCCTCTCACTTGAACCTATAAAAGGAATCAAAGGTTAGTCTTAAGAACCCAAACTAGTTTGGATCCTTTTCTATGAGAGAATGGATGAATCAAATTTTTCTTGGCCCAATTTGGTAGGCAGTTTTTCCCTTTTACAAACCTCTCAATTTTTTCGACTGGCATGCTCTTTTGCAATACACTCATATTTGTAGTGCCAAGTCTTACCACAATGGGTGCAGATTTTATTCTCAAGAAGAGTGAGATACTTGTTTTTGGGATCCCACTTGGGCAATTGACTTCCAAAGCCAATCACTCTCCTGTTGCTACTATGATTCTCTTTAAGCCATATCAGGGCGTCAGAGGATTTATTCCATTTACAGGTTCGATCTAATTCATGTTTGCCTTTGCCAAGTTCTTCATTAAGAGTTCTTATTTGTTCGTCCTTGGCATACATCTTATCTTTCAATTTTCCCATGTTTTCTTCTAACATGATATGAGAATGATCAACAACCTTTTTACTTGATCCTAGATTTAGCTTTAAGTTTTCAGATTTTAGTTCTAGAATCTCAGTTTCAAGAGGATGAACCTGGTTCAACAAGTCAGTGTTTTTCTTTTCAGATTCACTGACTCTGATTTCCAGGTTTATGCATTTTGCTTTTAGCATTGCACATTCTTTAGATAGTTGATCCTTCTCTTTGGTTGTTTCCTCAGAATCATCTATGAAATCAAGTAGCAACTCAGAGAGTTTTTCCTTAGATAGGAACTTTACTTTGTTTTTAAGATGAGAGATACTTACCTCTGGTTCTTCATGTGATTCCTTGTCAGATTCTCCAATTTCCATGAGCGAATGATCTTCAGTCTCCCCATCTTCTGATTCTTCATCTGAACTTTCCTCCCAAGCAGCAACCATAGCCTTTGTTGTGGTTGTCTTAGGTTGAACTTGTTCCTTCTCTCATATATTTCCTTGTTCCACTCTACTTCCCACTGAGGACATTTTTTAATTAGATGGCCAGTCTTAACCACATTTATAGCATCCCTCGTTGGTTGGTCTTTCTGGAGCTTTTGCTTTGTTGTAGTTTCCTCCTCTAGTGATGCCTTTCTTCCTCATGAGAAAGTTTTTGAATTCTTTGGTGATCATGGACATCTCATCATCTTCCAGATTTTCTCCCTCAGTGATTCTTAGGGCTAGAATCCTCTCCTTATTTGGACCATCCATCTTCATTTTCTGCCTTCTCAGTTCATAGGCAGTGAGGTTTCCAATTAGCTCATCCAATCTGAGGGTTGCCATATTTTTGGATTCCTGGATAGCAGTGATTTTGCTTTCCCAGGAAATAGGCAAGACCCTTGTTAGAATCTTCTCAGCCTTGTCCTCTTCATGAATGATTCTTCCAAGAGACTTTAGTTCATTAGTCAAGGTTGTGAACCTTGTGTACATCTCTTGGATAGTCTCACCTTTTTTCATAGTGAAGTTTTCATACTGAGAGTATAGTAGAGTACCTCTTGACCTTTTTAACTTAGGTGTTCCTTCATGGGCTACTAGCAAGGTGTCCCAAATCTCTTTGGCAGTGGTGCAGCTTTGGATTCTGCTGTACTCGTCTGGACCTAGTCCACATACTAGCCACTTTTTGGCCTTTTCATTCTTCTCCCATTTCTTTAGATCCTCAGCAGTGCAATCAGCTCTTGTCTTTGGTATATCTATAACTTCAACAATCTTCATCATGGTGGCTAGAGGACCATCAATTACTATGTCCCAGAGTTCATAGTCTTCTCCAATTAGGTGATCCTTCATCCTATTTTTCCACGATGAGTAGTACTGGCCATTGAAGAGTGGTGGCCTTGCAGTTGTTTGACCTTCCCAATTTCTAGGTGGTGCACTTATATTGATCTTCTCCAAGGTGTTAGCCTTTCAAGGATAACCCGCCTTGATACCAATTAATGTTTTAGACTTCAATACCACACAAGAAGATAGGTTACTTTGTGTGGTACCCAATTTTTGAGTGCTGTCTTAGTAGAAGAACCTGGTTCTTCTTAGTGTTCCAACTACTACTGTTGCAGAATAATAAAAGGAAGTAAACTAAAAACACAGATATTTTTACGTGGAAAACACCTGGCTCAAAAAGGTGAAAATATCACGACCTACTCCTCAGTAGGATTTGCTCAACTCTTGACTAAAAACTCTGAGCCAAACGGACTTACAAAATAAACTCTTTTGTAATCCTAGGACTAACTCTAATCCCTTTGTAGTAACTAGCCCCTAGCTAATTTCTACACACCTGAAGTTAACTCTAACTTGAAAAATATGTACCTATTACAATTGCTTCTATGAAAGATGAAAGATACAATATTAAAAACTCCTACTACAATCAACTAGACTCAGTAATCAATCTAATGGAACTGTTTCTTCTAGTTAAACTGTAGCCTTTGCATCACACAATGATTCTGCGAGCAAAAATTACCTCTGGGAATTTTGCTTTCAAACTTTGATTCACTTCATCTTTGTGCGTCTTGAATTTCACCAGAAACACATCATGTATTTATAGAGTCAGTCGTTGAGCTTGTCTTCAAATTCCAGTTCAACTCTACCTGGGTGAACCAATTCGAACCAAACTCAACTTCCTTTATTTTGTTACTTTCCTTGCTGAATTCGACTTCAATTAATCAGATCAGTTTGTAACCTTTTTGCATTAAGAGACAATCTCTTGGTACATTGATTTTTCATATTGAAAACATCTCTTAAGCATATACAGTTCATGTGCCAGCTCGCCAGTTCACGATGTGTGCTCTGATGGACCTGGTTCAACTGGTCAGCCTTTTGTCAATCTTCAAAACTATGCAGTGACATGGGTCAACATTCTTTGGGGTTATAATTGTTGGGAACTTTAAGTATTTACCTTCAAAATGCTGGTTCATCTCCTACTCGGCTTTTCTGTTATCTGGTTTGCTGCTGCTGGATTTTGCTTCTTTTGCTGACTGTTGTTTATACTTGACCTTTATTTGGTCAAGTTTTGTTATTTCTTTTTAAACAAGGTATGTAACAGCTTAACTATATGGAAATGCTTAAATCTGAATTTGTTCTCTTTCTTTGCTGTCCAAATCCTTCTCCTCTAGCTGAACCTTCTTTTCCTTTGTTTTTGGTATGAAAAATCTGAAATGGGACTGTTTGATACGCTTGTAAATGAATCTGAATAAGTGTTGTCTATGAAGTACTTGAATTCTTAGAATCATTCTGTTTAATTGTGTTTAAGTCTTATTGTTTTTCAGAATGCATTGAATTTGTGTAGTTAAAATAAGTTAGATGTTGGTTTTGTGTTTGCCTTAGTCCCTACTGAAATTATTTGCACTATGGTAGATGAATTTGACCTTCTAATGGTCGAATTCACCCCATAGTAGTGCACAAACAGTGGTTTAGTTGCTGAAAATTACCCCTTAAAGGTATAAAATGTGCAATTAAGAAGGGCCTTAAAGAAGGGAGTCCGAACTCGTAAAAATGGTCGGATTTACTCCTCAAAGTGCCAATAATAGTCAAAGTATTTGAATAAATACTTGCTGAAATTTGTTGCATAACACAAGAATAAATCTCAAGAGTCAAATAAGATGGCATCCCCGGAATTGAATCTGACCCCTCTTATGGTCAGATTCATTCCAAGAAAAATGCACAAAGGATGTTCCTTTTAGATACTGTTTAGTATAACATTACTAAAGTCAAGTTCGACCCCCTTTCATGGTCAAATCTGCATTAGTAGAGGCATAACTATTGGGGTGTTTACAACTTGCAATAGGAGGCTCAAGTGTGTAGCCATAAGGAGATTCAAGTCGGATCAACTAGTTAAAAGTTGCAATTTTCAGTTTACTTTCTTGCGGAAACAAAAAAGTATCTTTATAGAAGTTGAAGCTCTGTAATTCATCTATACTCGTTCTTTTAGGAGCATTGTAATATGAAACTGGACTCTATATTCACTGTATCAGCAATATTTTTTCAGTCTTGTATGTATGTACCCATGTAAGTCTAAAGAAATGGGCATAACTGGGCCAGATTTGTTTGAGTCCACTAGACTCGAACGAGAGTAGTTATGGTTAATTTTTAGGCCCAGGCCATTGACAATGGCCTGGTGGAGCTTGAAAAGGCCCACATGTTTTATTTTCCTCAAAAACTGTTTTACTTACAAACTAATTTTCAAGGTTTTAAGTGTTGGAATATTCAGATTCTGGTTAACAAATTTATTAGTGTTTTTGTAAAATTTCTTTCTCTACAGTTTTTATTTAGATAACCATCGATTTTGTAGAAAACAACTATTTTGGCTCAGAAAGAATTTCAAAAGTCTACAAAAAAAAAATGAAAATCTGTTATTCAACAGTGCTTTTAAATTTCCAAAATTAGAACAACATAAAGAAATCAATGTGCATGAATTGTGAAATAAATAGCATAGATTTAGGCTAATAAAGTTGTTCAATCAAAATATTTTGTTGCAATTAAATGCGTTTATTTGGCTTTTGGAATGTGTTGCTTATGAATTAGTGAATTTTAGATCCCTCTTCATTGATGCATGCCTTAGATCGATGTACTTAGCTTAATTTCTTATTACAAAAGTAGCCAAAATTAGGATGGCCTAAGGAGATACAAATCGGGCTAGACTAGTCCATAGCCCAATCTCATGACTAGACTTAAGATTTTTTAATTTAGATATAGTGAATCTCGAAAGCCTTTTAGATAGTGAATGCCTTAAACTCAGAAAATAATTCAATCTTCGGAGTATACGTTTTATGTAACTTTGAATGAAAACAACTAAAATATACCTTTTTCTCAAATTGTGTATACGTTTACGTAACACAAATAAAGACTAAAATGAACACTCGTAGAGACACTTTTAGGAACGAATTTCTTAAAATTATCGGAATTGCGTACACGCTCGCGTGACGTGATTCCGGTTTCTTTTTCGACAACAAAAACAAAATACACGCTTGTGCAACTTTATTTATCTCCTTAAATGAGTTCAGTGTCGAGGATTGTGTACACGTCCGCGTGACATGATTTTAGACGCGTTTTAAACTCTACGGGTTTACGCATACGTAACCCGTCTTAGGATAATTCCTTAAATACAATTGAATAATAAAAGCGGTAAAAATATAAAAATTCACTTGGGTACAAAAGCAGTAGTTGAACAATTTAGGCCAAGTTTAATCATTAAGAGACCGTGCTAGAACCACGGAATTAGGGAGTGCCTAACACCTTCTCCCGGGTTAACAGAATTCCTTACCCAGATTTTTGGTTCACAGACAATTTAAACAGAGTCAAAATTCCTCGGTTTTGAGATTTCTAATAAATAAACAGTGTCCCGGAACATCGTCAAAAATACAGGTGGCGACTCTGAATAAAATAAATTCTAAAAATTGAATAATGTCACTTAAAGTGGAAAAATTCCCTTATTATCCTCACTGGGTGAAAAAAGAGGTGTGACACTGATCATGCTTAAAAATATGGAAGATATTTATGTATGATTTTTGGAGAGAAGGAATCTTTCTTTATTTGGATTTTTAATTTTGTATGTGTTTAGCTAGTTTTGATAAGTCTATAATTAATGACTAAAAATCTGATTAATTAGAACTAACTTATTTGGGACATTTGCGTAAGACTTCTTTTTTAGTCAATTAATTTTTTGATTTCTTACAAAATTATTTTTAATTTTACAACTTTACCTTTTTATTTTACACATGGGAGATTTACACAAAACAAAGTATTTTGTGAGGCTCTTTCATTTTTGGAAATGTAGTTTTATGGGCCCCAAATTTATCTAAACCAGCAAACTCTTTCTCTTTCCAACCGCTTAAGTATATCCTTCCTTTTATCTCCTCTATAATTTTGCATAATTATACTCTATATTGTATTTGCCGTTGTTCATAAGCAGAATATAGCATAGAGTTTGAGTTCAATCAATTGTAACACGCGTGTTCCATTATTTCAGAATAGGTCAGACATTCTGAAGTTTGAGAAATTCATTTAATTCAATCAATAGTATACATATTGTTTAACCAAAGAATTAGATTCTCAGTCAAAACTTATTTTTAGAAGTACTCGGGCTACTGATTATCAAGAAGTTCGATATTCCCTCAAAATCAATAAATAAAATAAGAATAAGAAATGGAAGAATAATTAATAGAAAGCAAGAAAGTAAATATATTCCAATAGTAATCAGAATGTGTCCATACAAATAACATTTCTTTCCCTTTTATAAGGACCTTCAAGTACAACGTCTACTCCTCTTAATGATTGAGTCATAATGAACGTTAATGTCATTAATGAAACGTTATAATTGGTAATCGTAACTGTTTCGTGATAATTCCATAACATTTAAGCTCTTTATCTGAATATCTATGAATAAGCCCCCTTTTCTTGTGTAAGTCTATCTCACCGGCGTCTCTTCAATTCTTTAAAGAAACTCAAGCATCCGTTTTTAATCTCCTCGTAGGTGATTTGCTCGTATTTGTTTAGATTCATATCTCTTTCAAAGTATCCGTCCAGTTGTCATTCTTCTATTGATCCATGTGACTTTTCATGTCAGCCACATAATTAATTCCACGCATAATATCTATTTTTACTAATGCAGATAGTCCCCCCACTTACCAATTATTCAGCAATTGAATATTTGGGAAGTGGATCTTTAACATAACTTTTTGCCACTGTTTCGTTCGTACCATAGTACCTTCTTCTGAACCAATGTGTCGCATGTAACTTCTATTTAATGCATGTGCCACGGGGCAGTCACCGATTGGCTCTGCAACTCTTCAGCGGGTTTTAGGGCTTTTTGCAGCTGCATCAATCACGAAGTGACAGATTTCATAATGACGTTCCCATCATTACTTTTTTTATTCGACGGTTGCCTCTGCATATAAATACATCCTTTGTATTTGCTTTTACGAAAAACCTTCTTCTTCTTTCACAACATACTCGTATTTCTCTCACATACAATTATGTTTTCTTCGACTCCTGATTCCCAGAAAAGTTGTAATTGTAGATGAACTTCCCCCTTCTTCTGCTCCTATCTGGAGTAGGAGAGGTGGTAGGCTAATAAGTTTAGGATCAATGTCTGTTCGTGTATCCTCTTCTCAACCCAATATTACTCCTCCATCATCTTCTAGGACTAGGGCTTCATCTTCGCATAGATCTTCTGCTAAAAGTAGAGATTCTAGTGAACCACTTCGTGAACCTACTGTAGACGAGATTATTCCTGCTGAACTTTCCTTTATCACTGATAGTGAGTTGAATAAAATTCAAGTCACATCCATGACTTCTCTCGATCATGCTGATGTTTACGCTTCTCAGATCACTGAAGGTTTAGTTTCTCTTATGCGTAAAGATTGTTACTGGAAACCTGATTTCCCCATTCTAGTTCCCAATGAGAACCAAAAGATCACTTCCTTTAAGACTAGCTTCTCTTTCGTGTATACATATCCCTTCACATTAGGTTTTAGACCGCCTATTGGTCCTACTATATGGAGGGTTGTGGCTTGCCTTAGATATTTAGCAAATATGGCTTCTTTACCCTTCACCTTCTACCATTTGATCCATATTTACTCTCCCAAGCTATTCTGTCATGGGATTTTTACTCTCGTGGCGAGGAGTAAAAGAGTTCTGGTCAGTCCCGAAGACGACAGAGATCGTAGATGGTATGCTAGATTTGTTGTTGCTCCTACTAGTAGATTAGTAGGTAAAGAGAATATGCCCTTCCCTGAGAAGTGGAACTTTGCACGTAAGGTTTTATTTTTCTTCTTTTTGTGAAGAATATATGTTCTCTTAACTGTTTTACTTTCCTTTTTCAGCAACCATGGGAACCGTTGAAGAGATTCCTGGTTTTCGTGGTTGGGTAGGAAAATGTTAAAAGTTTCCCCAATGGAAGAAAGGTCTTGGAAGTACCTTTCAAACAGATTTGGTTGGAAAGTGAAAACTCATGGTAACCTTCTCTTTCACTTTCTTTGTTGCTTGTGTATTCACTTTGGAACTTATTGACCCCTTTATTTCCTAGGGTTTCCCGTTCAAGGTGTTACTGTTGCTTTAATCCCTGCTTCAAGGCTCTCATTATCAAAGGCTAAAGAGATAATCTTGGGTTCTTCATCAAAAAGAAAGGCTGATAGGCCATAGAATTCCGAGGATGAAAAAGAACAAGAGGGAGGCTCGTTGGTGAGCCTGAGAATGCCACTCTAGTGAGTTCTGATGAGGAAACACCTGCTTCAACTCATGATTCTACTGAACAAATTTTCTCCCGAGGGTTTGAAGAAGAAAATTTGGCTCAATTCTGAGGAAACGCCTCTTGCCATTTTTCTTGCGTCTGCTCCGGTCGAACCTCAATTGCCCGTGCCTGTTGTTACTTCTATTTCTCCGCCTGTGGCTATTTTGACTTCCTCGACCATCCCTACTACCGTAACTTCTCATATTAAAGTCGGCTTCTCTAGTAGTAGTAGGGCGATGAAACAAGTTGCCATCGAGGTTCCTACTGATGGTAATCTTTTGAAAAAATCTGGCCAAGCTGGCGTATGGCTAAAACCTTTGATTGGACCAGTCGAGAAGTTAAAGCTAGAAAGTCATAGCTCTCTTACATGGACGAACGATATTGTGCATTCATCCTTGAAGGTACAAACCGTGTCTTTTTGTCTTTCATGATTTACCCTTTACTAGTATCATATTTTTCTTTTTATTGTGCAGATCAATCTCATCGGTTTGGAGATGATGAAAAGGATTATTCACACGGAGCAGTTGATGAACGATTACCGTACTAAGTCAGACAATTGGAAAGAGCAGTTCAAGAGTCTATAGCTTGATACGGAAGTTTTAGAAGAAGAAAAATGTACCTTGAAGTAGTAAGTAAAGGTTATGGCAACGGAATTGGCGATTAAAAGAGCTTCATCGAACCAGGCTGGCAAAGATAAGAATCTCCTTGAGTCTTTGTTTGCTGAGAAACTTTCCCAGGCTTCTGAAGAGATTAGAAGCTTAAAAGACTTGCTGAACCAAAAGGAAACCTACTCAGGGGAGCTTGTTCAAATGCTCACACAAACTCAGGAGGATCTACGTGTCTCCACAAACAAGGTTAAATTTTTGGATAAATCTCTTGCCCCCTGCAAGCTTCTGATGATGCAGCCTTGAACGAGAAAGATGAATTAAAGGCTGAGGTTGAGCAGTGGAAAAAAGATTACGAGGCTCTTGAGGATAAATAAGTCGTTGATGTTAGTTGGGCTTTTCTGAATACCCGCCTCGAGATATTAATGGAAGTAGTCCAGGAGGGCTTTGAATTAAAAGCTGAGATTGCAAAAACTGGAGAAATAGTAAAAAAGGCCCGACAGAGTCAAAGATATTTTTCACCGTAGGTTGATATTCCTGAAGGTGATGAAATTGTACCTGGTGAAGCTATTGCTCAACCTTCCCCTACTCAAGCTTCTCTTCCTTCTGGTGATGAAGCCAATCTACCCCATAGTGAAAGTGAAAAAAATTTAAGTGGTCTTTGTGTTTGTTTTTCTTATTTGGTGGAACAACTGGGGGTTTACCCCCTGTCCCATTTGGGGGTAAAGTTTTTTGAAAAACATACCCCTAGTCCATTTTGGGGTTTTTGTATAAATCAAATAGGTTGGAACTAAGTTCATACTTAGTTTTAACCAGGTTATTATAATATCATGTCTTAAGTTTTTACTCAACTTGTGCGATATTTTATTTCGAGTTTTTGTTCTACTCTTTTATTGTGCATTAAAAATGCTTCAGTTCTTTGTGTCTTTTTGAAACAATCACGATTTATAAAAGAGGGCCCTCTTATGAACGACACTAAATGAAGAAGACGTCTCAACTCCATAATGGTGTATACATACGAAAGATGAAATAGGAAAACAAATGTTTCCTTGAGTAGTTTTTGAAGAATGTTTTATATCATTTGAACTTTCATAATAGCTTACATGTATTTAAGTATCATCTATAACTCTTTCATAACTGTTTTCTTTACAACATATTTGTAAAAAGCTCAAGGTAAACTTATAAGTCGTGACTAAATCTTGCCTTTAACCCAAAACATTCGTTTACATCCACGAGTGTGTTCTTTGTAGGTTTTTGAATCAGGGTTGCGTTTTTGGCTCTTGACTTCGCTCTTAACATTCGATTTGTTGGGTAAAGTAGACCTCAGGCTTGACTTGAGTTCTGACTTTTTCTAGTCTTCTTTGCCTTCCATATATATATATATCTATAGTCCCCCAAGTGTTTGAGCTTTGAAGTATGAAATCTTTAGCACTTGATTAGTCCTTCCATGTGGTCCATTTCCTGAAAAGGAAAAACATACGGGACTCGAAGGTATATACAGTTTAGATGATGACTGCTTAACCCTTTAAATTTCCATCAGAAAGGTTGTAACACTAGACCGGGAATTATGTTACTTTCGCGTGTCTTTCAGGTCTAATATCATCATTTGGTGTGGGTTAGCTTTTTTCCTATCATCTAAAATTGTTAGTATAATTTTAACTGTACAAAATAAAAACATATGTAAATGATACCTGACCGTTGGTATTTATTTTGCTTAGAAATAGTAATTCTTTAAATGAACAGCAATCCAACTCAAGGGTAAGACCTTGCCATCCATGGTTTCCAACTCGTAAACACCTTTTCCAGCAATACCTCAAACTTTATAGGGTCCTTCCCAATTTGGATTTAAGAACGAAGTACCCAATTTTGAAGTACCTTAGTGTATTGGTAAAAAAGAGTTTCACACGTAAGACAACTCTTGAAAACTCAGCCAGTTATGTGGACACAAGAGAACACGACAGCTGGATGTGACTCTTTGAAGAGGTACGGAACAAAGAGGCACGATTCAATAAAACCTCGAGCTCATCAGACACGGGAAAATCGCTCTAATCGAGACAAGGAAGGGACACGGTCAGAGTGAATCTAGATAGAGCTACGAATAGATTCATGAATCCCCAATAAGAAGCCCAGACATTATGTAACCTTCACATAACAGTTACGGTTGCCCTTGGTAACGCCTCATTAATGTAATAATTAGTCATTAATGCGAAATTATTGCAAGAACCAAACGTTATATTAAGAAACCTCCTATATAAAGGAAGGAAATATAACTTGTAAGGACCTCTGATTTTTGAATACAATCGACTTTTCTTTCCTATATTTCAGCAATATTGTCTATTACTCGTGTCTCTTTATTTAGTATTATTTCCTTGATTATCAATAACCCATGTTCATACTAGAAATAGCTTTGGTCAAATGATCTAGTTCTTTGGTTAAATAAATTGGTTCCGTTACCAGGAATTCTAATAATCTTTGTTCATTTTTTCATTGATATCCTCTAAAATGATGTCGAACTCCAACGACAACAACCTACAAAGGAATGGAACACCAGTTCCATCACCTCAAGGAACCCCTCGTGTTTCAAGGGAACCATCCCCAGAAAGATCTGACAACATCCACAATCATAATGAGCACACGATAGAACAAGATCGAATAAGGAAAATGATTGCAGACTACGTGGGACAAGCTTTGCAAGAATTTTGAAGGGGATTACCAACATCACCTCCTGCATCACTGACACCACCTCTAAACAATACAGTCACCGGGGAAAATCCTCAGTCTGGATTGGGTAAATTCGGCAAGGGGAGACACCCCTAATGAATCTCTCGAAGCAAGACCAGGTATGACTAATAACTCTGAATTATAAAATTTACTGCTAACCATAAAGAAATAGATGAAGGAGCAGAATGATCGCATCGAACAAATTCCTGGAGTACCGCCTATTATCAAAGGCATTAATGTTGATAGGTATTCTCAACAACCTTGGAAACCAAGTGCGGCATCCTTGCTTATACCCAAGAAATTTAAAATGCCTGATGTTCCCAAATATGATGGAACAACAGACCCACGTGATCCTGTGACTGCTTTCACTACTGGAGTAAAAGGCAACGACTTAACAAAACAAGAGATTGAATCAGTCCTTGTCAAAAAATTTGGGGAAACACTTACCAAAGGAGCCCTAACCTGGTATTCTCTTCTCCCTGAAAATTCTTTTGACTCTTTTGCTGAGCTTGTTGATTCATTTATAAAATCACACTCTGGTGCACAAAAAGTTGAGAAAAGAACGAAAGACATATTAAAAATAAAACAATGAGACATGAAACTACTCCGTGAGTTTGTAGACAGGTTTCAACGAGAAAGAATGCAATTACCCAGGGTGCCTGATAATTGGGCAGCCATGGCATTTGCAAGCAACCTAAACGATAAAAGCTCAGAAGCCACGAGACGACTTAAGGAAAGTCTAAGAGAATTCCCCGCTACAACATGGAACGATGTATATAACATGTATAGTACTAAACTCAGAATAGAAGAAGATATCATTGCTCTTTCAAGAGATGAAGATCATTCCAGATCCAGACGTCCTGAATAAGACAGAAGATCAGGTAAAAACAGGTACGATCCTTACTTAGGACCCTCGGGACGTGATATTCGTCTCAGGTTCGAAAACACTAGGTCAAACTATAGACCACCAGGAAGAGACGTAGTCTCATCCTCATCTAGATCCAGAAAAGATCGAGATGAACGACCTAGAGGTAATACCCGAATTGGGGATCATACCTTTAATGTAAGTACTACTGAGCTTTTCTCAATATTGAGGAACATGGGAGACAAGGTTAAGTGGACGTGGCCCAAAGAGATGCGATCAAATCCAAATAGAAGGAACCCATATCACTAGTGTGAATTCCATAACAATCATGGGCATAGGACTGCGGACTGTAGATTTTACAAGGTGAAATAGAACATTTATTGAAACAGGGCTATTTAACAGAATTGTTTAGTGATAAAGGTAAACAAGCATATATGAAGAACAGGCAGGAGCCCCCAAAGACTCCTTCTCCAAAGTGAACCGTCAATGTGATACATGGAGGAGAGGAAGTAAAAGGAATAGTTTGCCAATTAGCATCAAAGGTCACAATTACCCACGGAAAGCGGGTTCGAGAAGATCCAACTGAAGATGAAATAACCTTTGACGATGCAGATTTTGGTGGACTAATGCTTCCCCATAATGATGCCCTGGTAATATCCTTACTCATTCATGACACTAACGTTAAAAGGGTGTTGATTGATCCAGGTAGTTCAGTCAATATCATCTTGTTGAGAGTCGTAGAAGAAATACTAATGGAAAATTTGGTGATCCCAAAGGTAGGATCCATATCAGGTTTGATAACTCCACGGTGATAACCAAAGGAGAGATTGAACTTAGCACTTACGCTGAGGGAGTAGTTAAAAATGCTAAATTCCAAGTAATTGATACTGACATGGTTTATAATATGATTATGGTTAGGCCTTGGATTCATTATATGAAAGCAATACCATCCACCTTACACCAGGTAATCAAATTTCCCTCAGAATGGGGAATCAGACAAATCAGAGGTGATCAACTGACCTCCAAAAATATAAATTCCGTGGCACTTTATAACAAAAAAGGGATGGAAGAGCCAGAAGATAGAGAAATCTTTCAAACAGATGTCTCTAGCCAATCATGTATGGAAAAAATTACTAACCAAATAGGTACGAAAAAGGTAAATATTCAAACAGGTACGGAAAGAGACACCTGAGTAAAGGAGGATTCAGTCACCATGGAAGATGCGCTGGACCATATAGATGTGGACTCTAGACCGGATGTCATTCACGAACCGGAAGAAGACGAACACGTCAAAACAATTACCGAAGAGCTCGAAGCTATTCCATTGTTTGAACAAAAACCTGAACAGAAGGTGTATGTAGGCACGAGGCTGAGTCCCGATAGAAAAGGTACGTTAATTGACTATTTAAAGGCTAATGCAGACTGTTTTTCGTGGTCCCATTCAGATATGACAGGTATTCCACCAGAGGTGATGACTCACAAACTAAATGAAGATCCATCCTTCGTACCTGTTAAACAGAAAAAAAGAAAGCAAGTACCATTCAAGAACCAAGTGATTGACGAAAAAGTTCAAAAACTCTTGAAAATCGGTTCGATACGGGAGGTAAAGTACCCTAACTTACTAGGTAACACTGTGGTGGTACCTAAAAACAATGGAAAATGGAGGGTATGTGTAGATTATACTGATTTAAATAAAGCATGCCCCAAAGATTCATTTTCATTACCACATATAGATCAAATGATTGATGCCACTGCAGTTCATGAATTGTTAAGCTTTCTAGATGCATATTCTGGTTATAATCAGATTAAAATGGATCCCTCAGATGAGGAAAAAACTTCATTCATTACAAACAGGGGGACTTACTGTTATAAAGTTATGCATTTTGGCTTGAAAAATGCTGGAGCCACCTATCAAAGGTTAGTGACTAAAATGTTCCAAGAACATCTTGGAAAGACAATGGAAGTTTATATTGATGATATGTTGGTAAAATCAACACANTAGATTATACTGACTTAAATAAAGCATGCCCCAAAGATTCATTTTCATTACCACATATAGATCAAATGATTGATGCCACTGCAGGTCATGAATTATTAAGCTTTTTAGATGCATATTCTGGTTATAATCAGATTAAAATGGATCCCTCAGATGAGGAAAAAACTTCCTTCATTACAAACAGGGGGACTTACTGTTATAAAGTTATGCCTTTTGGCTTGAAAAATGCTGGAGCCACCTATCAAAGGTTAGTGACTAAAATGTTCCAAGAACATCTTGGAAAGACAATGGAAGTTTATATTGATGATATGTTGGTAAAATCAACACAAGCGGAAAACCATTTCCAGCATCTCTCTACCACTTTTGATATATTACGCAGATATAATATGAAGCTAAATCCAGAAAAATGCGCTTTTGGAGTGCAATCTGGTAAATTTTTGGTTTTCCTTGTATCGAACAGAGGAATAGAGGTAAACCCCGCTCAAATTAAAGCTATAGAAGAAATACCTGATATTTTAACAAATAAAAAAGAAGTTCAAAGACTAACAGGGAGAATAGCAGCTTTGGGAAGATTTATTTCTAAGTCTTCCGAAAAAAGTTTTAAATTCTTCAGTTCTCAAAAAGCAAAATCAGTTCTAATGGACTGAAGAATGTCGGCAAGCCCTCAAGAATCTGAAGATTTATCTATCAAAACCACCACTGCTTTCAAAGCCAAAAGAAAGGGAAAGATTGTACATCTACCTGGCTGTTTCAGAAATTGTTGTAAGTGCAGTACTGGTAAGAGAAGAAAAAGGTAAGCAATCACCTATCTACTATGTAAGTAAAACTTTGCTAGATGTTGAAACTAGATATCCACATCTGGAAAAATTAGCCTTAGCTTTAATAATGACATCTAGAAAAGTATGACCATATTTTCAGTGTCACCCAATCACCATTATGACTTCATATCCTTTAAGAAATATTCTGCATAAACAAGAATTGTCAGGAAGATTAGACAAGTGGGCCATATAATTGAGTGAGCATGAAATAATCTATCAGCCTAGGACTACAATTAAGTCTCAAATACTAGCTGATTTGTTTTGCTGACTTTAGTAATAGCATTATTCCTGAAGTAGAAAAAGAGTTACTACTTTTTAGCGGTGCTAATCCGGGCCTATGGACCCTATTCACTGATGGCTCTACAAATATAAAAGGTGCCAGCTTAGGCATAGTCTTAATATCACCCACGGGTGAAAAGACACGGCAAGCTATCAAGTGTTATCCTATAACTAACAATGAAGCAGAGTACGAAACTGTTATTGTAGGGCTTGAAATCGCACGGGAACTCTCAATCGAGCAAATTGTGATCAACAGTGACTCCAAACTAGTAGTAAATCAGATGCAGGGGACTTACATCGCTCGAGAGACTCGAATGCAACATTATCTTGAAAAAGCAGGAGAGCTCGTGAGACAATTCAAAACATGGAAGGTAATACAAATATCAAGAGAGGAAAATGCAGAAGCAGATGCATTAGCTAACCTCGTAGCAGTCACGGAAGTAACAAACAAAGACAATGCAATTGTCGTCTGTCTATTACACTCAACGATCGACCAGGACAGGAATGAGGTAACTTTCAACAACTTAACTTGGGACTGGAGAAACGAAATTCTTAATTTTTTGCAGAATGGCACCATACCTGAAGACAGGAAAGCAGCTCAAGCACTTCGCCGCAAAAGATGCATGGTACTTCCTTATTCGCAACTCTCTTTATCGCAAGATGTTCGGAGGACCCCTAGCTAAATGTCTCAGACCTAACGAAACGGAGTTTGTGATGAAAGAAGTCTATGAAGGACATTGTGGAAATCATACTGGAGCAAGATCCTTGGTAAAAACCTTAATCAGAGTTGGGTATTATTGGCCCAAGATGGAAGAAGAAGCCGAGAAATTCGTATCTAAATGCGATAGGTGCCAAAGGTTCGCCAATAACATGCATCAACCAGCAGAATTACTACATCCAGTTATATCACCATGGCCCTTTATGAAATGAGGTATGGACATAGTAGGACCTCTTCCCCCGGCTAAGGGACAGGTACGATTTTTACTTATATTAACCGACTACTTTACAAAATGGGTAGAGGCAGAAGCATTCAAACAAGTGCGAGAAAAGGAAGTAAAAATCTTCTTATGGCGAAACATAATATGCCGCTTTGGTATACCAAGGGAGATCGTGTGTGATAATGGCCCACAATTCATAGGCTCGCAAATCACAGAATTTTTCGAAAGCTGGAAGATCAAATGGATCACTTCAACACCATATCATCCCGTGGCTAACGGTCAAGCGGAATCAACAAATAAAATCATTGTCAGCAACTTGAAAAAGAGGCTAGATAAAGCCAAGGGAAATTGTCCTGACGAGTTACCAGTGGTGCTATGGGAATACAGAACAACTTCAAAAATAGCCACGGGAGAGACTCCGTTCGCACTTGTCTATGAATCAGAAGCCTTAATACCAGTGGAAATCGGCGAGCCAAGCATAAGGTTCATGACAGCTACGGGAGAAGCAAACAACGATGGATTAAGGACTAATCTGGACCTGCTCGAACCATGAAGGGAAGCAGCATTAATACGGATGGAAATCCAAAAAAAATAATTGAGCGCTACTATAACCGCAAAGACCATATTCGGTACTTCAAGATTAGGGACTTCGTCCTAAAAAAAATCTTTCAATCGACGAAGGAAGCAGGCGCAGGAAAACTAAATCCAAACTGGGAAGGACCCTACAATGTCCGAGGCATAGCTGGGAAGGGCGCCTATGAGTTGGAAGCTATGGGCGGTAGAGTTCTACCAACAAGCTGGAACGCCATCCACCTGAAAAAGTATTACTTCTAAGGAAAAGAAGTACCCCCGGTCAGGTGTCACACATTCGATTTTATTTTGAACATTTAAAAATTTTACTAACTTTTTTAGATGATAGGCATAAAGCTAACCCATCACCAGATGATGATATTAGACCTGCAAAGACACGAGGAAATAACATAATTCTCGATCTAGGGTTACACTTTCTGATGGAAGTTTTAAAGGGTTAAGCAGTCATCATCTAAAAAACTATATACCTTCGAGTCCGGAATGTTTTTCCTTTTCGGGAAAAGGACCACAAGGAAGGAAAAATCAAGTGCTCGAGATCTCATTCTTCAAAGCTCAAACACTTGGGGAACCATACAGTATGGAAGGCTAAGACGAAGAAAAGAAGACTATCAGAAAGTTAAAAGCTTGAGCCTGAAGACCCATCTACTCAACAAGACAAGTGATGCGAGCAGAATCGAAAGAGATCAAAAGAGTCATCCAAATACAAAGCCTAATGCAAAAATGCAAAAAACCCTTGAACATGTTCAGGTTGAAAGGCAAAACATTAGTCACGAGGAAGAAATGTACATCTTTATACTTATTCAAAATTGTTGTAACAAAAACAGTTAGGGGTAAAATATCATCATCAGTGTACTCATTCAAAAACTGTTATGATTAAAAACAGTTACAAAATCTTTGTACTCATATAGAAAACTGTTATCAAATAAAATATTTATGGATGAAATATCAAAATCCTTGTATTTTTTGAGAAAACTGTTATCAAATAAAACAGTTACGGATAAGAAAACATTTCCCTTGTACTTATTAGAAAACTAATTCGAACAAAAACAATTGCGTCTAAAAACCTCAATTCTTATAATAACTGTTACTAATGAAAAACAGTTTCTCCCTTGTATTTACTCGAATAAACTGTTACCTATGAAAAACAATTACGAAATACAAGTGTATATCAAATCTGTTAAATAAAAACAGTTGCAGCATGAGTCTTAGACGATAATCGTAAACACATGTAAAATGCCGTGGAAGTTCAAACAAAAAACTTCCCTTAGAAGCATTTCTAAACATGTGAAAAATTCCTATCACTCTATTGCATTACTATGAAGTTGAGACATCTTCTTCATTAAGCATCAATCAAAGAGGGCCATATCTTATAAATAAAGCCTATCATATACAAAGGCTTATATTTTGTACAAACACTGTGCCTACTATAAAAAGGTTCGAGTGATTTTAGCATTTTCATGTGAAAGTTTATAGGTAAAACTAAAAACCTCAAAAAGCAAGACATGCAAAAGACTTAAGAGCAAAACAGAAGCTCGAAACAATAAAGTCATAAATTGCAAAAAGAGCGGCTAAGTACTAACTAGTACTTAGCCGCATGTAATAATTACATTTTTGTGCCCCTAAGTTGTCAGTTGGGGACTTCAAAGATCCAAATTTACCCCCGATGGAGCTGGGGGTAACCACTAATCCAATAAAAAAAAAACAAAAAACAACAAGGAGAACCAATACTTTAATCTTCTTGAGGAGGAGGTATGATTTCTTCATTTACAGGAAGAGAGGGAGCAACTTGAGGCGAAGAGGCACGAGCGGCAAAAGTTTCACCATCAGATGGAAAAAGATTAAGACCTTGTTGAGTCTTCTCCATAGCCTCTTTGGTTTTAGGTATTGTAGCACTGAGGTCGAAACCTTCTTGACTCATATCTGTCAATGTATCAAGGCGAGAATTCATATATGCCCAACTTATATCAACAACAACCGTTTCTTCAAGATCGTTATAATCTTTTGCCCAAATTTGAAGCTCGTCTTTTAACCCATCCTTATCCGCTTCAGCAACTTCATGGGAAGCCCTCAGAGGTATGATCGACTCCTCCAAAATTTGGACTCTATTTAATGCATTACACAGTTCTTCTTAGGTCCGGGAGAGTGATTGTACGAGCTCGCTAGAATATACCTCCTTCTGCCCTAGCAAATCCTTCAAGTTCTTAATCTCCTCCGAGGCTTGGGACAGTTGTTCAGCAAATGAGGATTCCAGATGCTTTTATCCTTACCAGCCTGGTTTGAAGAAGCCTTCTCCACCGCCAGTCCATTGCCGTAATCCTCAGTTGTCTTTTCAAGGTATTCCTCTCCTCTTCTAAGGCGTCCATATCAATTCTCAAGTTATCATACTATGCCCTTAGATTATCAAGATCAACCTGCAATTCTCTTATTTCCTTATCCGAATTCGAGATCCCCTTCATAAGCTCCATACCAATAAGGTTGATCTACAAGAAGCAAACCAATTATATATGATAAATTATTTAGACATGGTAAAATTCACATGTGGAAATAGAATTTCACCGTACTTTCAAGGAGGTATGCACCACTTCATTGGCCCAAGTAAGGGTTGTATGGCTAGCTAGCTTGTTTTTCTCCGTGGGACCTATCAAAGGTTTGAGCCATACCTCGGGCTCACCCGTCTTCATGAAAAGACCTCCCTCAGCTGGAACCTCTAGCATCACCCTCCGATTCTCTCTACTGGAAAACCCTACTTCCCTAATCGAAGGCATAGAAGCAGGCACGTATGGGACAGCAGCAGGCACTGAGGGTTGGGGAACTGAAGAAGTCACGGGCAAAATAGTAGGCACGGAAGATTGAAGAATTGAGGAAACCGCAGGTAAAGATACAACAGAAACCGTAATAGCTAAAGGAGCGTAGAAAACACGAGGAACCGATGAAACATCTTCTCTTAAAGAGTCAGGAAAAATAGTATCTAAAGGAACATCATCAGCAAGATCAAAACCTTCATGTAACAAGTACTCAACAGAATCATGAACAGGGGACTGTCAAAAACATTTTTAGAGGTTAAGGGTCTAACTGCAGACACAGAAGGCAAAGTCATGGGTGTAGACTCGTCGTCCAAAACCACCCGCCTTCTCCGTGACCTATGCACCAAAGCACCCTCCTTTTCTTCTTCTTCTTCTTCATAACGGGACTCACCCACTTTCCTCTTCGAGGAAGACGAACTAATAATAATCTCTTGGGTATGGGCTAGAGACATATTTGGAACAAACGAAGCAGACACCCCACGAGCAGAAAACCCTATCAAAAAGGGGAAGATTAAGCGAGAATAAAAGAAGGCTCTAGCAAGAAAAGAAGTAAAAACTTTACTTACCGTGGGTCTTTACATGCCAACTATACTTCCCAGTGAAGTACTTCCAAGACCTTTCTTCTAATGGAGCGATAGTCAACAACTTTTCTACCCAGTCACCGATACTGGAGACATTCTCAACAGTATCCATGATTGCTGGAAGAAGAAGAAATAGATACGGTGTTAATAAAACATCTCAAAGAAAAACAAATGCGAACCAAAAATGTACATACGTGCACGATTCCACTTCTCAGGGAAGGGAAAATTCTCTTCACCCACTAAACAAGCAGTGGGAACAGCGACATACCGAAGGTACCAACTTTTGTCCTTGTCATCATCAGGGGTTACCAACACTCTCTTACTTCGAGTAGCCATAGTAAAAACCCCTTGATGAAACAGGACAGGAGAGTAAAGATGAATATATGGTTGAAAGTAAAAGGAAATGAGGCTAAGGAAGCTAAACTCCTAAGACACGCGACCACTCGTGTGATGACCCAAAAGGTCATCCCGTGTAATTGTAGCTAAATCTATATTCTGAGGCCATGAAATCCTCCTTTTATCTCACCTCAATATGCGTGTGCAACCTGGGCGTGTAGCCGGGAAGCCGTTATGTGGAAAATTGATAAAATGATGTTCTTATAATAATTATTTGAATAAAGTTGACTTTGGTCAACATTCTTGGTAAACGGACCCAGACCCATGATTTTACGGTCCCGGAGGGTCATTAGGAAAATATGGGACCTGGGCGTATGCCCGGAATCGACTTCCGAGGTCCCAAGTCCGAGAAATGAATTTTTAAAGAAAATTGTTTTCTGAAAATAATAAAGACTTATGAAGATGAACTTTGATGTGAAATCTGTGTTACCGGGACCATATTATGGTTCCGGAGCCCGGAAAAGGTTCAATATTTGTTATGTGAGTTATCTATAAAATTTGGTAAGAAACGGACTAGGTTTGACGTGTTTCGGATCAAAATTGGAAAATTTAGAAGTTTATGAAGTTTGAGAAAATTCTATAGATTTTGGAGTTTAATTCATTGTTTTGATGTTATTTTGGTGGTTTTATTACTTGAATAAGTTCGTAGGATGATTTTGAAGTCGTGTGTATATTTGGCTTTGAGCCCCAAGGGCTTGGGTGAGTTTCGGGTAGGCGCCGGAGTGCAAAAGTGTAACAAAATCTGGTGTAGAGTGAAGTTGCTGGTGTCTGATGCATTGCACTATGCTATCACATAAGTCTCTCCGCGATCGCATAGCTTTAAGTAAGGGGGGGTCAGTTTCCTCTATGCGATCGCATAGCACTGTCCGCGATTGCATAGGGGTATGGTGGGTTGGGGGTGAGTACTCAGTGCGGTCGCGTCCTTTCTTGTGCGATCGCAGAGGGGGGCATGGTAGAAGTGTGCGATCACAATAGGTATCCCTCGATCGTAGTGCACATAACTCAGGTCTCTATGCGATCGCATTCATCCTTCTGCGATCGCATAGAGTTAATTCGCCCAGTTATTTAAAGTTCCAAAAATAGAACACGCATTACGGGATTTTCACATTTTTCACCATCTTCTTCTTCTCCAAACCCCATAGACGAGTTTCAAGCTATCCTTCGACCATAATCTCTTGGGTAAGTGATCCTAACATTGTTTTCTTCCTTTGTCCATCAATACTTACTAGATTCTAGGTCTAAAAACATGAAATCAAAGGTAGAAATTGGGGTTTTAGGTAGAGTTAGGTCTTTTCCAATTTTTGGGAATTCGACCTCATTTTGGGGTTAGATTTCAAAACAAATTGTATATTCGGGCTCGTGGGGGAATGGGTGATCGGGTTTTGGTCCGAACCTCGTGTTTTGACCAAGCGATTTTTCATGCATTGAAGATTTGGAGGCATTATTTGTATGGTGTTCCATGTGAGGTGTTCACAGATCATAAGAGCTTGCAGTATCAGTTCAAGCAGAAGGAGTTGAACATGAGGCAGAGGAGATGGTTAGAGTTGCTGAAGGATTATGATATTACCATTCTTTATCATCCGGGGAAGGCCAATGTGGTGGCCGATGCTTTGAGCCGGAAGTCAGCCAGTATGGGTAGTCTTGCTTATTTATCAGTCAGAGAGCGACTGCTTGCGTTGGATGTTCAGGCCTTGGCCAACCGATTTATAAGATTGGAGGTTTCCGAGACTAGAAGTGTGTTTGCCCATACCGTGACCCGTTATTCATTTTATGATCGTATTCGGGCCAGGCAGTATGATGATCGCCATCTATGTGTTCTTAGAGATACGATTCGGCACGGAGGTGCCAAGCAGGTTACGGTGGATGATGAGGGAGTTTTGAGAATGCAGGGTCGTATTTGTGTACCTGATGTTGATGGTATTCGTGAGTTGATAAGACAGGAGGCCCATAGTTCTCGGTATTTATTCATCCGGGCGCCGCAAAGATGTATCAGGACTTATGGAAGCATTATTGGTGGCGGAGGATGAAGAAGGATATTGTAACATATGTAGCTCGGTGCTTGAACTGTCAATAGGTTAAGTACGAGCACCAGAGACCCGGTGGTTTGATGCAGCAGATTCAGCTTCCCGAGTGGAAGTGGGAGCGTATCACCATGGATTTCGTAGTTGGACTCCCACGGACTCAGAGGATGTTTGATGCAGTATGGGTCATTGTGGATAGGCTGACCAAGTCAGCGCACTTCATCCCAGTATCAGTTTCGTATTCAGTAGAGAAATTGGCAAAGATCTATATGAGAGATATTTTTAGATTGCATGGTGTGCCCATATCTATTATATCAGACGGAGGTACTCAGTTTACCTCCCATTTATGGAGAGTATTTCAGCAAGAGTTGGGCACACGGATTGATTTGAGCACAGCATTTCATCCTCAGACGGACAGACAGTCCGTACTATTCAGATTTTGGAGGATATGTTGCGAGCTTTTGTCATTGACTTTGGTGGTTCATGGGACCAGTTCTTTCCTTTAGCTGAGTTTTCCTACAACAACAGCTATCAGTCGAGCATTCAGATGGCTCCGTATGAGGCGTTGTATGGTAAGCAGTGTCGGTCTCCAGTTGGATGGTTTGAGCCGGGAGAGGCTAGATTGTTGGGTTCTGAGTTAGTCCAGGATGCCTTGGACAAGGTGAATATCATTGAGGATAAACTTCGTACAGCTCATTCTAGGAAGAAGAGTTATGTGGATCGCAGAGTTCGAGATTTGGCATTTATGATAGGAGACCGAGTATTTCTTCGGGTGTCGCCCATGAAGGGCGTGATGAGATTTGGAAAGAGGGGCAAGTTGAGCCCTAGGTACATTGGTCCATTTGAGATTCTGGATAAGGTAGGAGAGGTGGCCTACAAATTTGCCTTGCCACCTAGTTTGTCAGTCGTGCATCCGGTATTTTGACGTATCTATGCACCGGAGGTATATTGTGGATCCATCTCATGTACTTGACTTCAGTGGTGTCCAGTTGGACAAGGATTTGTCTTATGAGGAGGAGCTGGTAGCCATTTTAGATCGACAGGTGCGACAGTTCAGATCGAAGAGTTATCCTTCATTTCGTGTTCAGTGGAGAGGTCAGCCTGTTGAGGAAGCTCCATGGGAGTCCGAGTCCGATATGCGAAGCCGATATCCCCATCTTTTCCCCGATTCAAGTATTCTTCTATGTCCGTTTGAGGATGAACGTTTGTTTTAGAGGTGGAGATTGTGATGACCCAAAAGGTCATCCCATGTAATTGTAGCCAAATCTATGTTTTGAGGCCATAAAAACCTCCTTTTATCTCACCTCGATATGCGTGTGCAGTTCGGGCGTGTAGCCAGGAAGTCGTTATGTGGAAAATTGATAAAATGATGTTCTTATAATAATTATTTAAATAAAGTTAACTTTGGTCAATATTTTTGGAAAACGGACCGGGACCCGTGATTTGATAGTCCCGGAGGGTCCATAGGAAAATATGAGACCTGGGAGTACGCTCGGAATCGAATTCCGAGGTCCCAAGTCCGAGAAATGAATTTTTAAAGAAAATTATTTTCTAAA